>JAAEAF010008672.1:0-57616 GCA_011037195.1 Triatoma infestans | reverse complement strand
GGTCTAGTGGACAGAGCAGCGGACTGCAAGGTTAAGAATCGGCGTTCGCTTCCCAGCGGCGGAATTACTTTTTTCTTTTTCTATTCTGTTTCATTTCTATCTTTTCGATTCTTCTTTTTTTTTATAATCTCCATTTCTCTTTTTTTTTCTCTCTTTTTTGTCCATAATTATAATTAATTAATTAAACATAAAAACAGATAAATTATTTTAATTTCTGAAACATTTATTTGCGGTTTTCTGTCTTTCTTTTGTTTTTAGTTCTCGAATTTGGTTTCGTAATTCCAGACTTATTAATACAGAAAAATTACGTGGCGCCCTGTTGTCTTTTTTTTACTATATAATTTCTTTCTTATTTTTTTTCCATGTACTAGCTGCCAAGTATTTATTTAATTATTTGTTTACACATATTTGTTTTGTTTTGTTTATTGTCCTAATTTATTTATATATTTATTTCCTTTTATTTTTTTGGTCTTTATTTGGGGACCCCTCCCTTCTCCACTGAGCTAGGGCAAATTAAAAATTATATTATCCCTTTTGGGGCTATCGGTGGTGAGGAGGTTGCACCACCCAACGTGCCCAAAAGAAAGAGGGTATGTCGAATTTTTTTCTTACTAAATCTGGTTGTTATCTCTCACCCTCTTCTCTATATATCTGAATGATTTGGCTGATGAAATTGGAGGTGGTCTATTTTTAGGAAATACAAACATTCGAATACTAATGTATGAGGATGATGTACTTTTAATTGCAGATAACCCAGTAACGCTGCAAAATTGATAGTTTCGCTGAATCATTATGGTAAAAATTGGGGTTTAACAGTAAATATGGATAAATTAAAAATTTTGATTTGTATAAAAAAGGGAGTTTAACGTATGGTAAATAAAAGCTGGCGAGGAGTTCTAGTTTGTCAGTTGAACAGGTCACTTCGTCTCTGTAAAAATCAATTAGTTTTTAAGGTTAATGATGCAATTAAGTGATGGAAGTTGGCAAAGTTTTAGACTAAAGGTTGTGTAGGGTCTATGTAAAGTTTCAAAATTTTTTATCGCACTATTTTTGAAAAGTCACTGCACATATTTAATGAAGAAGGAAGCCGGTTTAACAAGCACAGGTAGTCTGCATGAACTTGTAAATTACGTATATAATTGCGTAGGTTTGACGTATCAAGTGTAAAATCACACATGTGTCAGTTATCTGACAAAACAGATAAACGCCATAAATAGTCAGAGGTTGTCAGGTGGGCAGGTCTGCATTGAACACTTTTTCGAGTTTGATTATTTAGTTGTTCTATTGACCTCAATGTTGGGAAGCAGTTGAAGTATCATCATAAACAATACTTATACAAAACAAAAGGGTCTAAAGACATTCAACATCTAAATCTTACGCTAATAAAAACAGTTATATTTCGAATAAATTAAGAAATTCTTTTTTATAAATATTTTTAGATCATATTTTATGTTTAATGCTTTCGCAAAATAAATTTAAATTAAAGGGATTGTTAATAGAATAAAATAAATGCAAAAATCAAATAAAGAGGCTGTCAAAGGTTTATTAACTCCAAAGCAAAAAAAAAAACTGTAAAAAGAAGTCGTCCATCTCCAGAATTTAAAAAAAAAATTAAAATAAGAAAAACAGAAGAAAGAGACTTTTAAAATATTGGTGAAATAGATGTTAATAAAAACTGATTACGGAGAATTGATGAAACAATTTTCTATGCTGATAGATGCAAAGGGGTTAGCAACGAAATAAGATACAGCAGAATAGAAAGCGAGATCAAACAATTCCAAAAGGAAAACTTAAATCAGAGAGGAAAGATTGATGAAGTTGGAAAATGAATAGCAAGATAGGAGACTGGAAGCAGTGGAAAATCAATTAAGAAGAAATAACAATATTTAAAGGTTTAGATGGTAAACAAAATGTTGAAGATATAGCCATTTTTTCTAAGGATGTATTGGATGTTGAAGTTGAAGTTAAGATAGAGAACATCTTTTCTTTAGGCAAGGATAGTAAAGGACCAATGGCCAGGAAAGTAATCTTACATCAAGTAAAGCAGTAACGGACATATTAAGTAATACGAGAATATTAAATGGAACGGGCATATACATTGATAGAGACTACACTTGGAACGTGAGGAACAGAAGAAGGAGGATGTTCTGGGTAAGGAAGGAAATTAGGAAGGAGAATGGGAATCAAAAGTGCGTGGTCAGGAAGGATATTTTGATTTTAAATGGAAAAGAATTTCGGTGGGATGAAGAAAGTGGAGTTACTGGAAAAAAGAATACATTGACTTCTTGAGGGGATTGTTGGGAGAAGATTTATGGTCTCGATGCTGGGATGTTTTCTACCAGAATGTCCGAGATTCAACAAGCTACAGGAGAAAAGGAGGACTTCAGTTAGTAAATAGGGATATGTCGTCTGCCAGGTAAACACATGTATGAGTAAAAGATTGCACGAACTAACAAAATTATTAAAATATTAGGGTATAACATAAGCTGGGATAATAAATAATCTAAATAATGTAACATTTCTTAAGTGTATACGTAATGTCGATATTATTTGTTTCTATGAAACTCATTTAGAAAGTGATAACTCTAAGATTCAAATGAAACTTATTTTTCAGATTATTGTTTGTTGTGGGAACCAGCCAGCAGATTTAGTAGGTACGGTAGAGCTAGCGGTGGTAAAGTATAGGGCTTTAAAAATTGGTTAAAAAATGAAAAATTAGGCAATTATGTTACGGTAGAAAATCAAACTGTGTTTCAATTGAAAGCATATAAGGAAATGATGCATATAATTCCATTATATATAATACTAGGTGTAGGGTGGTTGATTTTGAAATACTGCGTAATTTAATAATTAGTAATGATGAACTGCAATACTTGTCGGTGGGGGATGTAAAGCAAGAGTAGGAGAAGAACAGAATTTGTATTGGGATGATGTCAATGAGGATGTAAGTTTTATAGAAAGCAGAAAGTCAAGAGATAGGAAAGTAAATAACGAAGGTAAGAAACTATTGGAACTGGTGAAGATCATGGGATAATAATACTGAATGGGAGATCAGAATGAGAATTTACACATATTAGTAAAGTCGGTTGCTCTGTAATAGACATAGTTATAGTTTCATTAGGGATCAAGGACATGATAAAAGATTTTGAGGTAGGAGAGTAGATATTTTCAGATCACATGCCAGTTCTTATCTAGCTACAGATTAAAATATTTCGGTAAGAAGTTTCTTAATGAATTGGAACATTGTAGATATCTGAAAATACTTGAAAGATTCTCTTCTGTATAGGCAATTTCTGAGTAATGAATGTAATCACTAATACCAAGGTTTTATTTTTTTTATTTATGAATGTAATTTTTATTTATGTATGTATTTTTTATCACCCGTATGTGATTACAAGTATTGTATATATCAAAGGAAGAGATGTTTTGTTTTTCTCATTTATTTTATATTGTTTGAATTTGTGTTGTGTTATGTTGAAAATTTGCAACTCAGCAGACGGAGAATAATCCCCATGTGATTTGTGTATTTTTTTGTATTTTTTCTTATTTCTAGTTTATTATATATGTATTTTCTACTAAATAAACACTAATAATATTATTACTAAGATTCAATTTGTCGAATAATCAAGAAAAACACAGATATAAATAAAGAATATAAACATGTACTAAAACATACTGAAGCTATCGTATTACAATTATTGTGAATTGCAATAATAATTTTGCTAGTAATATCCAAGTTGAATCTGCTTTTCTCAACCTTTCTAAACATGAAACAACTTGTTCTACTGTCTTATATAGTTAAATAGGCATACTTGGCTAAACAGCATACGATATTATCCACTAAAAAATGTTACTTTTTATTCGAAGAATATTGGAACAAGTAAAACCAATGTTTGCAATGTATAGGGCTCCTGGAGCATCTGTATTTAAATAAAACTATAAAAAAACATGTGATATTTAATGTTTAATAAGGCTGTGCCAAACAATACATAGTATCAATAATTGTATTATTGTGTTCACAATGGTCATACAGATATATTTAATCTGTTTATTACTTTTTAATTCTGGCTTTAGCAGAAATCTACCTCGACATGAATCATTTGAAATTAGATATGGCCCATATCTTGAATATAAATGGAGAAATAGTTCTACAACTCATGTTGGTATTTATAATCAGGATCTTTTTTGTTGCGGAACATTTCTGACATTTTCACATGCACTCACTACCGCGGGATGTTTTGTACCTTTTTTCAATGATGTCACAAAAATGTTGGTAAGTTGTTCTCAATTTATTTGAATAAATTTTTACATGTAAAAAGGCAGAATTAGGTAACAGTAAAATTGAAGAATAGCTACACTTTCGAGCACATTCAATAGGCATCTTCTGTATACTGTATCAACCACAAGATCTATACAATTTTCCATATTCTACAAGATTTTTCGATTTCCAAAATTATTTTGCGTTTACTTATCATTGAAATTAGGGGAGCTTGCAAGCGCTCCTCTTTTCAATTGCGGATAAAATGCAAAATAAAAATAAAAAAAGGATATAACTTAAAAATCGTATGGCTAATCATATTTATGAACGGTTTTCGCTATCGTATTCTTTTTTCGCACTATCAAACTATTTGCAGCATCTCTCACTGAGGCGCGTTTGAGAAATATAAAAAAGATGAATTTCAGAATAGATGCACCTTCTAATATTTGTCCGTCTCGGAATGATTTGTTTTTTAGTTTACCGTATATAAAAATAGTGCAAAATACTTCATATTGGTCCAACTTGTGAGCGTTCGAATCACTGTTTTCTATAATTCGATCATTTTTACTGATATATTTTCGTAATCAGAATATAGAATTAATAAATATCTGGTGTAAAATACTACTGCAGGGTCTCTCTTACACCAATAATCAAATTATAATCTTTATTAATTTTTGTTAAACAAAAAAACATAATTTTTTCCAAGTACAATTCCGAAGAAATACCCGTGGTTACACGACCGTCTGAGGAGTTGCCATATGTTTATAATTGAATAATTAAACAAATTGTAAATAAGAGGATAAGTACAAATAATAAGAATAAGCAGAAGGTGAAAATATTTAGTATATCCAATTAAAAATATTATTTAGTTTTAAAATACAATTACAATGACCAATCAGTGTCACTGAATTTAGAAGAACTGAATTGACTTGTGCAAGTCTGTTATCACACTGTCTGACACATACAATGATAAATAATTATAAAACAAATAGATATATTCTCTTTCTCTCTACCACAACAACGACAAATCAACCACCAGGCCTGGGTTAGTTCAGATGTAACGGTTTTAAAAATATGATTTGTGTCTTTGGTTAGTTACATGGCACCTGTTTTTTTTTTTCGGGTCCCCTTCAGGTGGTGGGTTTTTGTTCCTTTCTGCTATTTTCCCACTGGTCCCGCCAAGCCGCCTGCTGCCTCCGAGCTCTGATTTTTGTTTCAGGGAAAAAATGGGACTATTCACCTCTTGCTCCAACAGTCACCTGACCTCAGACACACACTTTCTCCTATTACTTCCTCTTCTCACCCCTTCCTGCCGTACTCTTCCTAATCCAGCTGGGGCGCATGAGCCGTCCAGCGCCTTCTACTTTCCTCTCCAGACTAGACTCCAACTCGCCTAATCTAGTTACTCTAAACTATTTCCCTACCAACTAATCTAACCCTAACTTAATGGTCGCTTACTTTAATTCTAACTTAACTAATACTTACTAAACTAATCCTAACTTAACTAATTTTAATTTAACTAATCCTAACAACTAGTTCTTAATTTAACTACTTCTAATTTAACTACTAGTCGTCAGCCATTGAAGACCAAGAGTCCCAAACCTACATAACAATTTTTGCGTAGCAAACCTTTTACGAAAATCATTCCTTAGCTTCATTCTATATTTCAGTCTCCTGTTAAGAGAGTTTTCGTCTACAGCATCTATGTCAGTAACACCAAAGTCTTGAATGAAAAGAGCAGGTGACAAGGGGTGAGTTCACCACTGCTCTCGGATATATAGGTGAGAGGTCTTGAATTCATTGTTGCCTCTGTTCGCAGAAAACTGTACTCATTTCCTCAAAGGTTAAATGGGATCTGCCAAGAACCTTCCTTAAGATTTGCTTCAAAGACCGTACCAACCTCTCCCAAAAACCATCTCACCATGGTTCTGTGGGGAGGGGGTTGAATCGCCACTCTATTTTACTTGCCGCTCTATACTGAACCACTTTGTCCCAATCAACTGATTCCAGCGAATTTGAGGCGCGAATGAATTAGTGCCGTTATCACTATAAACTGTGGATGGCTCCCTCGTCTAGCAATAAATCTTCTAACCTTGTAGAAACACTTCGGTTGAGACAGCAGACAGCAGACAAAAGCTCTCAATGTACGGTTCTATACACAGCATAAGAAAAGATCCAAATCCAGACTTTGGACCGTTCCTTTAAGTACAGTGTTCAAGCCAAATAGACACCCATAGTCCCAAATGCAGCTAAATATCTGATTCGATTTTCAGGTAAAGGAGCACTGGACGCATCCAATCCCTTACCCTTATACTTGATGCAGACAGAGCATTTCGATAAAACAGATCTTATGGCTATTCTGGCATTCACTCGAGAAATACTCCTGAATAAACTGAAGGATCTTCTTTTCTCTTATTTCTTCAGAACTTAATTCTCCAACTTTCGGCAGATGGTTCGCTACTACACAGTTACATAAAAATCTTCCAACCCATCTTGTCAAAATTGAAGAAATATCTAGAGCACCATGATAGCTACAGTGCTTTTACTGATTGTCCTCTTTACTGTTCAAATCACACCATCACATTTCTTTGTTTGCTTTATAGGACTGTCACTAACTTAATTGGTTATGATCACTTCGTTCTTCCTCTTTTCTTCTGAAACAGCACCTTCATCATATGTCATCATCGAAGAAAGCCATTCTTCGTAAGCCTTCCAGCGCCACTGCGGGCCCTCCCACCATCTCGATAAAAGCAATTGTTTAGGTAAACATCCTCTATATAGCAGATCCGCTGCATTGTCACAACCTAGAATGTGTTTCCAGGTGTGCGTCTTCGAGAGACTCCTTATTACACGATTGTTAACAAGGACTGACCATAATTCTTCTCTTTGGATCCAAGCCAAAACAGTTGTAGAATTTGTCAAAAAATGAGATTCTATATCTTCCCTAGAAGTCCTTGGAGTACCGAGTTATAAAATCTGCTACCCACAATTGCTTATATTACTTCTAAACGGGGAATGGAAACTTGTTTTGTGGATGTTACCCTTGACTTTGGAGCCAGCAGATGCGTTCTAATATCTTCTGTAGTTTGCAATCGTACGAACACCAGCAGCATATATCTCTGAAGACTAGCATCACAAAATGTATGTATGCTAAGACCATTCACGTTGTCCTGGGACAAATTAAACCAACGAAGAGAGTTCTTCGAACCAATGTATAAATTCATCCTTAGATGTAGTGTTAACTTCGTCATCAAGAAACTCCATTTTTTCACATCTTTTGCAGTAATATCTTGGGAAAAAGGAGAACAGGACTAATGAAACCGATAGCATCGAAAACCTTATGAGCTATGGAAAGAATTTTCTCTTCGTAATAAGGCTTAATTCGAATCCATCAAGTCATTCCAGATTCACCTCCAAACTATCCGACCAAATCATTCCCAAAACAGATGGTCTTACTATGAGTTGATTATGAGATTCACAGGTGTATTGCCAACCTCTAAGATTAAATTTTCTTTCGGCTATTACTGCTCGGGCTTCTCTAATAAATTGTGACAGCTAACGTACATTCTTAAGACTGGTTACAACATTACCCCCTTTAAAAACTCTGCAATAATCTTTTCATCGTTGTCGATCATATCCTTGATTCTCAAGTGCTCTCTGCAAGTGTAGCTCAAGCACTGCTCCCAATAAAAATGGACTACATTTGCTTCTTAACTTCAGGCTTCCACCAAAAGACTCTCAAGTAATGTCTGTCCGAATGTTTGATGCTTATCTGGAGGAAAGCCTTCTCAATATCTGCAATAATACCAAATCTTTTTTCTGAAAAAGACGGTGTATGTTCAATTAGGTTTGGACCACTCTCCAGGCACTGATTTAACGATGGTGCGGGCTTTTCTATCGCTGAGGCATCAAAAACCGACCTCATCTTTGTTGTACTGTTTTCGTTCAAAACTGGTCTGTGGGGCAAATAACATCCTTTATCTATCTTCTCGTCCGAAATTTCTTCAATAATGCCAGTTTTTGCCATTCCTGCAGAACTTCGTACATAGAAAATAAATCAGCTGACCGTAGTCATTTGGTTGTGACTCCAATCTTTTCAATGCTAATGTTTTGTCCGTAGGGAAGGGTATATGTTCTTCTGTCCAGGGACGGGATTCTTCGTAACGTCCTTCTTCGTTGACAACTGAATTTTGAAAGTACATCTTCGTCTGAACCTCTCTTGATATTTTATCTCGCTGGGCGATGGGATCAGTAATGCCAATTACATCAAAGCTCCACAGATCTGAAATTCAGGCTTCATTCACAAACATGAATTATTGCCACCATCGCCACATTCTCTTTTTCCTTGTCAGTTGGCGTTTTCCCAATCAAGGACAAATCAAATAGAGTGTCCACACCTATTAATAAACAGTTTACCTCATAGAGAATTTCAATAGGTCTGGGATGTTCTATATCAGTGAGGAATATTTTCAGAGACGTCAATTCGTTTATCCAAGGTCCCTTTCTCAAAGAAGGATTATTTCCACAAATGACATTTTGATCTAATGCTTCGAAATTGCAACGGAAACTGTTGTTCAAATTACACAATTCTACCTTATAATAACAGTGTGTCCTTGTTTCTGTCTTCACTGCCCCACAAAGTGAGTGTGCTATTTCGACCTCTCTAACAGGTGTATATCCCATGCGAACAGCTGTGTTTTCAGAATATAAGATCTCTGAGATCCACTATCTATCAATGCTCTTACGTGAGAAAATAAATGGGAACATTTCAAGTTTACATCCAAAGTTTGTCAAAATACCTTATAAGTTTCTGACATACTTGCCAAAGTTACAGACTTTGACACTTCATTTGCTTTCTTCTCTTCACGATCTGTCGATTTTGAGGCCGTGGTTTTATTTCTAGCAATTGCGGACACTGTGGATACTATGCCCCTTATGATAAATGATACATTTTACTACTAGTTTGCATTGGCTTATATAATTGGTGTCCCTTTTTGAAACCTCTGAAACAACAGCCTTTTTCCTTTAACAAATTTTGCTTATTAGCCAATGTAATTTTTTTGCCTTGAAGCAGTTCGAGGCTTCATGCTGACCTCCACAAAGATATAAATTACTTTATTATTCCCAAAATTAGTGATAATCAGACTCTACCAGACGGAAAAGCATTGCTGCACACTTGTCAGTGGTCACACCAAGTGTCTCTAATGCTTGGATATGTGACACCAACTTATCATAAAGGGTGCCTACATGTTCAATTATGACTGTCTAAACATGTGGTGATAGAGCATACAAATTTTGCGATTCTAATATAGCCCTTGAAGAAGACAAATAATGTTTGTCGAAACGTCGGGTTATTAATAAAAAAACACTTAAAAAATTTGTTGGTGTTTTCTTATGATACTTCTTGGCCGATCAGCCAACTAAGAGATACATCTGATCATTTCTAACGGCCAATAATTGTTACAATTTGATATATAAGTTTAAAACTTAAACTGTTTAACTAAACAATATCTCTAATTCCGTTAATTAAACTTAACCAATCTTTGCCGTCAAGTTATTCTAGTAATGCCTCGAATTTAGAATATTTGTCAAAGATCCTCACCCGAAATTCCTTCAAAATGGGGCATCTGGCAATAATGTGCGGGACATAATCTTTTTCTCCTAAAATAAACAAGGAGTAAATTTTTATAGTTTTATTAAAATTATAATAATTTAAATAAAGTAATTCTGCCCTTATTTTGACGACCCAACTAATCAATGAACTGTCGAGGTTGATATTATTGATGCAATTATACCTCTTTAAGGGCTTATACAGACTGTGATGTACGCTATGTAATACATTATTTTCATAAGTTACTAATTATTTAACTTTCATTTTATTTAAAATATCATTTATTGTAACCTGCTTTTTTAACAGGCTGTCCAGCTCAATGTTACATGTTAAACAATGACTCTCCCTGTAATATAAAATAACAATTTCTTTTTAATAATTTCTTTTACAAAAATATGTGGATATCTATGCGGTGGAAGCTGTAAACATTTACGTACATATGTCGAATTAAATTTAGTCATATACAGGAAAATCGGGAACATACCAGTCTCAAAATACAAAACGAAATCTGGAGTATTCATTGGAAAGTTAAAGCATTTAAAAAAAAAAATCATAGTATTGTGTGTGGGAGGAGGGAATAAAGAAACATTGGAATTTTGACTCGAATTTCAAATAGACAAATCCACATATTTTCCTATAATTATTTTAAATGGAAAGACAGTCAAATAAGAAAATTAATTGATTTATTGAAATTTATTGATTTATGAAAAATGATTAGTAGTAGTAGCAGTAATGTTTTATTAGCCAAAAAATTATTATACAAAGAAAATACTGAAACCAATTCAACAAACATAATATGACCATGGTTAAAAAAAAAACGTCTTTCAGTTGAGCTCTAGCTTGAAAAGTACTCTATATAAAGATATTAATATATATAATAGACATAACATTGTTACTAATTCTATGTTGATAAAATTATAAATGAAATACATAAATTCATTAAAAAAAGGGTAAAAAATTAAAACTTAAATAAAAAAAAAATAAATATAAATAAATAAATAAATAAAGGGATACAACTTAATAATAACTTCTAAAAAAAATAATAAGAAAATAAAATAGCCTTTGCAAAATAGAAGTTAATTAAGTATTGGGTCATAAAAACCACCGTCTATTCGAAATTAAACTCCCTTATTAGAAAACGCCTGTAATTGTAAGCCGCTTTCACGTACGCGAATAACGACTTCCGATCCGAGACATTTAACAAACTAATTGACAGATTAGATTCCAATTGAGGTCTGCCAAAACATGCAACCCTAAATTCGGACAAAACGGGGCATATGGCAAGAAAATGGTAAGTGTCCTTATGCTCACTCCTATTACATAAACTACAATTATAGTTCACATTATGCATCCAGGGCCTATAATTAAGATCAAGGAGCTCGCCACAAATTTTAAAAATATATTGCACCATCTCCAGACCATTATTATCATTTATGTAATCGACATTATGATTCAGAGATCTGAACAACAAATGGTAGGATGATTGATGCATACACATGAGTAGTTCCTCTTTTTGACATTTTACGTTACTTTTGAGAAGCTACTGGGTCTGATAATAAGCATTTGCTTATACCACGAAATCTTGCTACTTATGACTTCCAGCGCCAAGTGCTTCGGCAATCTATTGTCCGCCATATTTAGTACTGTTACGTATTTCTGGAGTTTAAGGGGAGTTTTAATGCAGCGAAATACGTAACTGTTTGAGTGACACTCTTGAATTGATAGAGGCCCCTCCCATCAAAAAAGAGACAGGACAATTTTGGTCACCTAGAGCACTGTTGTACCGTTCTAGCCTTAACACAGGGTATCAGTTTCTCGATCTACTCACTTAGCTAAGTGGCAGGGCCCTAGTAGTTGTAACCATATTACTACCTCAAGTTCCGTTCTATCTCGTTGAGCTGGTGTGACGCCCAACCAGACCGCATTTTTCGTTCTTAGTGAGCATCTTACACAAATCCGTTTATATTGTGTGAATCATCTTGTGAGATTGCACAATTATCTTCTAATAACATTTTTCTAGTGTATGTCAAGTTCGGTGGCGTATCATTAAATCGCTGGATCATAGTTTTCTTTTACGCCGTTCAGTTGCTGCCCCACGTGGGTAATCTTCTCAGCAGTCTGGTAAACCTTTAATTTACAGTCTCACACTCAATAAGAGCTTATTCAGCAGTGATAATAGGAGTCACCACTCTTAATAGAGTCAAAATCTGGCGGATGCACGTGGCGTATATTAACATCTTCTGCATTCAGAGTAAGATAATTTTCCTATTCTTTCCTCTCCTTGATAACTCTACTCTGTTCATTATTAAGTGTTAATATAAGTCGGCAGAAGCCGTTTAAGCGATTATTGCAATCGCCCTGAAGGTAATAGTTCATATTCTTTTCTCTTGTCTCAATACTTCAGTCTCAGCTCAACATTTATTTTATTACTAATCGTTTATCTAATTCCAAGCTAAGTGACTATTCACTGCAAGCTCCACTTGTACAGTCTGGAGAGACGGAGTCTCTACACTGGTTAGAACGAGTTCTAATTAAAGGAGGTGTACGGACCTATAATAACTTCAAGGCAAGTATACGCACCTTAGCTTTTCTTATTAGCCCTCCTAGTGCCCTTATATTTTCTCTCAACCTAGGTTGAGAATATACAGCTCCGTCTGTCACCTGCACATTTCCTACATAGCTATTCTTATGCCAACAGCTTTGCAGCTTCGCTGCTGGTCCTCCGTCGGATGTGAGATCATCCTTCATCAGCATCCTGTGGACAGCTCTGAAAGGGATTGCCTGCCCTTCAGGCAGTCAGAAGAGTTCCCAGGGCATACCCACTAGTCAGTGTGCGTTTTCGGGCTCGGACGTGAGGCGGAAGAACTGGGGAGGTGCTTTGTTCAACAATAAACTTATTATTATTTTTGAATTGGTGCCTTTTCTGTCTTGTTGCCCCACCCTTCTATTCCTTACAGCAAGACCTGCCTATGGTCTCCGTACGGAGTTCCTGCAGTGGTCTAAATATTCCCGGAACCATCTAGTGGTGCCGGATGAGCTCTACCGAGCACGCAAATACGTAACAAGTACTTTAACGATATAGGAAAAGTGCTGCCCCAAGGTGACGGCGAATAGGGGGCCATTGCCCGTCTCCAATAGAAGCATATAATTTGGTGTGTTCTTCGGGAGTGCAAATAGTTTTTTGAGATAGAAACGTTGAAGCTTCTCCACTTCCTCCGAAGGTAAGTCCTCCTAGACTTGCGCTCCGTAACACATTATAGATATTAACGCTGCCTTAAAAATCTTATGTTTAGCTGCCAGGTTTATCTGCTTATTTAAAATAAGTTTCCCCCAGACTGTACACATAGCGCGCTTGGATACAAAAAGCTTCTCCACTAAGTGAGGCCTAAATGAAAGTGAAGGAGACAACAAAATGCCGAGATACCTATAACTGTTAACCACCTCCACCGGACTACCATCCAAAGACCAGCGTTCATTAATAGCTTTTCTGCCTCCTCCTTTTCTAAAGATCATTATCTTGGTTTTTGTTACGTTAATCTGCAAGTCCCACATTTTACAGAAAATATTAAGCTGATTAATCATGCATTGCAATTCTTCAATCTCTGTGGAAATTAGGACAACATCGTCCGCATACAGAAGTGCTTTACCGTAAAATCCTGGAACACAATGCCGCCCTGCAGATATTCTTGTAGATCATTCAGATACAACGAAAAAAGAAGAGGGCTCAGTAGGCATCCTTGCCGCACACCACAACCAACGTTAAACAGTTCAGACACTCCCTGCCCAGACCACACCGCTGCTTGGGTTCCTTGGTATAAATTAATCAAGTTCTTGACAAATTTTGACGACAGCCCGGCAGAATAGAGCTTGTACATCAAAGCTTGTCTATTAACTTTGTCGAAAGCTGATTGGAAATCGACAAACCTGCAGTAAACTTTTTTCCTAGGTTGGAGCAATTGCAATTGTATTCAGCAGTCTGTTGAAAATTAATTGATTTATTGAAATGAGAAATGATTATATTTTCACTATACTTGTCTCTAATGCCTTGTATATAATAGGAGAATCTAAACCTAATAAAATGTGTTTTTTGAGGAACTTTATTCAAAGTTTATTTACAATAATTTATTCAAAAGATCATCCCGCCAAAAAGGTTAAAAAAGAATAGATAGTACTCTTTATATATAATCACTATATACGGTTTAATGTGTTCTGGGTACGGCGTTAAACTGCATCCTGGGAAGAAAGACTTCATAGCCGTGGTGAAGGCAGTCTGTCTAAGAGAAGGAAACTTCAAAATTTAACCAAGGGTAGGTCGGGTTCTGTATGGTGTAGTGAAGCCAGCCGGCCTTGGACAGAGAAACACCAAAATCAAATGACCTGGTCCTCCAGGATGGGGGTTGAGTGTGGCTGGGGCTGACATCCCTGCCTTGTAAAAAAAATTGTTACGAAAACTCAAACAAGGAAAACCGAACGGATTATATAGACGATATCGGGCATGAACATGGCTTAACACTGGCTACACGGAATATAAGAAGTTTCGTGGATAATTGATTCGAGTAGGGATTTGGAGTGTAAATTCAAGAAATATAGGCTAGATGTAACTGCGGTTCAGGAAATAAGATGGTGTGATACGGAAATGGGCCACCTGAACGATTATGTTATGGTAAATTGTGGAAACAAGCAAAATAGAATTGGTACAGGCTTTATGATCCCCTATAGAATTAGTCATGCTATACTACGATACGAAACGGTAAACGAGACAATATGTGTGGTGAGGCCGAAAGTTAGAATTTTTATCATCTCAATTTTAACAGTGCATGCTCTAACTGAAGAAAAAGAAGATGTGATGAAGTATGAATTCTACGGAGTGGTAGAAAGCACGTATAATTCATTACCCAGATACGATATTATGATAATTTTGGGGGATTTCAATGGAAAAATCGGATAGGAAGTGTTTTTTAGACCAAACATGATAATGATCAAACAAATGATAATGGGCTAAGAGAAATTGATTTCGCAATGGCAAGAGGTATTTTTATTAGTAGTACAAATTTCCCACATAAGCAGATACACAAAGAAACCTGGGACTCTCCAAAAATCCAACAGATCATGTTCTGATTGGCTCTCGTCATGCCGCGGATATATTAGATGTTCAAAGCTACAGGGGAGCGGATTGTGATTCAGATCACTTCATGGTAATAGTTAAGTGTAGACAACAGGTACAGAACAAGCCTAGAGAGAATGCAGACTGTTTTTAAAGTTATAGGTAGAGAGCCTGAGTAACGCTGAAATCAGAATGAAATTTGAAGGAAAAGTTAATGAACACCTTTTACTATTAGAAGACAAACAGGAAACAATTGAATATGTGCAATAGGTTGAAGAACATAATGAAGGATTGGGCGGAGGAAGTATTGGGTATCAGTAGGGCAAAGTTTAAGAAACAGTGTTTTGATAGGGAGTGTGAAGAAGTATTAAAAGAATGGAATAAAGCTAGAAAGAGGATGCTTCAGAGGAGAACGAGGTCGGCGACACAGTAATACAGCAAAAGAGGAAGATAGCTAAGAAGATCTTGAGGAATATGAAAAGAGAATACGAAGTAAGGCAGACAGAAAAATTAAAGGAAGAGTATGAGAATAAAAATATCAGTTTCTTTTACAACGATTCGAGAGAAATTAAAGGCGGATACAAACCTAGATGTCAGTGTTGCAAGGATGAGTATGGTAATATTCTGGGAGGTAATCACAGCATTGGAGAAAGGTGGAAACGATATTTTGAAAAAGTACATAATCCTAGGAGTGCTGAGTTCAAGATGATGGATGAAGATGTGTTCGATGAGGAAGAAGATTTTAATGATGAGGATGTCCCTCATTGAGGAAGTTATTGAGATTATTCATGGCCAGAAGAATAATAAAGCACCAGGAGTTGATGGAGTGAATGCAGAGATCCTTAAATACGGAGGAGAAAAATTGTGGGATAATCTGTATAAAATTATATATGAAATTTGGACGAAAGAAAAAATGCCAGAGGAGTGGAGTGTTGCCGTTATCTGCCCGATCCACAAAAAAGGAAATAACCTGAAGTGCGACAAATATAGGGGCATTGCTCTATAAAATACAATCTACAAGATTCTATACATTGCATTAAATAAAAGAATAACACCCACAATCGGACCCACAAAAAGAAGTGGGTGAATATCAGAGTGGATTCCGAAGAGACCGATCTACAGTTCATAACAAATTCTCATTTAAACAAATGATTGATAAAGCACATGAGTATAATGTTAGCCTGCATCATTTATTGGTAGAACTAAAACACGCATAAGAGAGTGTAGAGAGGTCTAAGATTTTTAAAGATATGGTATAATATGGGATACCCATGACATTAATTCGCCTGTGCAGAATGACTCTCCAAGGAACCAAGTGTCGGGTAAAAGTACAGAATAGCCTGACTAATGAATTCACAATAGGCTATGGCGTAGGCAAGGTGACCCACTAGCTCAAACCAGTTTTAACTTCGTAATGAAAGGTATGATAAGGAACATCCGCACCAACCTAGGAAGGACAATATGCAACCGGTGCACTCAGCAAATGGCCTACGCCGATGACGTGGTCATTTCAACCAAAACATTCTCAGCAATGTCTAGAATTCTTGAAGAATTCGCTAAGGGAGCGTGTAGTTGGGAGCTTAAAATAAATGACCTTAAAACCGCGTAGGTGAGAATGTCACTGGTATCTCTTAGAAGAGGCAATCAACAATAACTCTGTCCATCACCGGACAGTGAGCTGAAACAGCTTCTAGGAAGAAAACATCTAACGGTAGCACTGCTGAACTCGAACCCGGGTTCTCTGCGTGGGAGTCGAACAAGAAATATCCTGGGACGCATTTACTGCAGATAATGACATGGTATCAGAAATAAAGGCAAGGATTGCTTCAGGGAATCGTTGTTATTATGCAGTCCACAAGGTTTTAAATTTCAACAGACTGCCTCTTAGTATGAGAGTGCTAGTGTATAAGACCATAATACGACCGGTAGCCATGTATAGGAGAGAAGCGTAGGTCCTCACCAAAGCGAGTGAGAGACTTCTCAACGTGTGGGAAAGAAAAATATTAAGGAAAATATATGGCCTGTAGTGGGTTAATGGTGAAATACAAATTTGGACCAACCCTGAAATTAGAGAAAAGTATAGCCATCCAGACATAGTTGCTATTGTTAAAAAGGATGGGTTGAGATGGTTGGGACATGTGGAGAGGATGTGAATAGGAAGAGTTCCCAAAAAAATGTTATATGGCAAGATTAGCAGAATGAGAAAGAAAGGAAGGCCACGGTATGAGGAGGAATAGAGTTAAAAGATAGATGAGGGAGGCTGTTGATAGAGAGGAATAGGGAGAATTGTTGAGCAAGCCTAGGTCCTCAATGGGCCGTAGCGCTAGGAAGTGAGACATATAAGGTTTAGTGCAATACGGCTGTGTTTTTATGGGGAAAATTGCAGAAATGAAATTACTATCAGGTAAATCATACTTCAGGCTAATAGCTTTTTTTATAGTTACTCAATACCGTAAACAAACCTCATAATCAGAACGAAATTTTAAAATATTACAATATAGATTCGATTTTAATTGTAAATGACCGGAAAATATAGAAGTGGTCTAGGTTAAAAAAATTATTATATTCTTCATGTTGGTTTTGTTTGTAGGATCTAAATTCTCTAATTCTGAAACCATGTTTAGCAAATAGTTTTAAAATAGAACTTTTATAACTGAAATGTTTCATAGCCTAATGGGATTCAGTTAGTCTACTTTGAAAAGATTCTGAACTAAAATATTCATTTTCCGAGATCACAATAACTCAGCAATCCTCAAGATGCACTTTGGCTCCAATTTACTCCACCCTGCAACTATTTGCCTCCTATCAGTTATATTGTTACATTATATATTATATTTTTTAATTAAGTATTTTTCCAGGCGGTTCACATGCGGATTTGCACGTATGAACCAGCCGTCACTGGTAACAAATATTGCTAAGTTAATAAATTTATCAAATCAGGATTTAAGCTGTATTTAATAAATTCATTCTTACGTTGCGCAGGTTTATGGAGGAACTATGTTTTATTATCACCACGATCCCCGCGCACAAGTAAGAGCAGTAAAGGAAGTGGTAATTCACGAAAATTATTCTATATTTGGCGTACCAGAAAACGACATTGCAATACTTGTGGTAAGCATCTTTCTAAAAGCCTTCTATGACAATTTTACAATCATACATATATGTCTTGTATAATTAGATGTACCTCAATTTAGTAATAATAATAGTAATAATTAAAATAATTCTTTATTCCTTACCACAGGATAAGGAGAATGATCCTGTGTACAAAGATTGGACATATAAACAATAGCCATTTCCAAATTTAAATCTTATTTAATAGAAATTATAGAACAAATTAATGTATTTGTAACATTTCTACGGCGAAAGTCATTTAAGAGGCCTTTTGCGTGAGTGGGTGGGGTTATTTTTTCCTCTAAAGTGCCACCTCAGGAGATTATACGACTCTACATCTAAACAAAATTGTTTTTTGTTTTTTCTAAATGTCTGTTAAACCAGATAATAATAATTGCTAATGCTCACTGCTGATACGGTTCGCTTGCGGATCTTGAGTGGTGAAGCCATCCAGCGATCACACTCGTTACATGTTAGAGGTTTGGTTGCTCAAGAGACCCTAGGCCACTACTTCATCAGGCTCCTTGTTGTATCCCGTGGCAAAGTTGGAGATGAGAGAATTGTTATGTTGTGATAGAGTTTCGTGAAACATTATTATTTGGTTGTGATTGTATCTGTCCTGAATGGTATATTGTGGTCTGTTTACTGAAAGTTTTGATATGTAGTAGGGTGCTTCAGTAACGTATCGTAGAAGTTTAGATTAGAAAGCCTGCATTCTGTATAGGTTGGAAGGTTTGGTAGATCCCCAATCTTCGCAACCGACCAGCCAAATAGTTGGCATAATACTTTTGTAAATTGGCATAAACTTTTGTAGAGTTTGTCGATTAGATTTCCAACTAGCAGTCGTTGTATCTGTCGAAATCTCTGATCAAATGTTTGGTGAATTGGGATTCAAGTTAATCGGTAGTCCAAATGGAGTCTAAGTTAGCTTGTAACAGCTTTCTCCTGGAACGTTTGGTTGTCCAAGTAAACACGTAATGTTGGGCATGTACATTTACGTAGTGTAAATGTCATATGCGTAGATTTTGGACTCCTGTCATGTGTTAATTTTGATTCTCCATTTGTTGGACCATTATTGAATGTCGTCAAGATGTTCTTGTAAGTGGGTGGTTGCTGCAATGTGGTTGGAATGTCGTGAAAGTGTGGCAGTGTCGTCTGCAATGGTCGTCGTTAGAGTTTCTATGAAAGTTGTATGTTTTGACAAAATAAATTTCCAAACTTTGGAGTCTCAAGAAATACAGTAAACCGAAAGTGAGTTTTCAAGTGACAAATGAGTGTTCTAGATATTTTGAATGCATCAATGCCATGCTGGGAGACACCCCAGTCCACTCAGCGCCAAATTTAATCAGCAGTTTAAATTGGCGGTTGAAGCCAGTGATGTTGGGAATGGTGGAGTCCTAATTGGAATGGGATATTAATGGTAGAGACTATACACTTTGCTATCATTCTAGGAAATTTAGTAGACATCAAAAAAATTATTCCACTATTAAAAACGAGTGTTTAGCGCTCGTGTTAGCGCTACAAAGCTTCGAAGTTTGTCTAAATCCTTGTGGCATTCAAACGATTGTATATACTGATCACAATCCTCTCGTTTATCTTCAGAGAGATGCTGTCTGTTACTGCAGAACTCTGAATGATTATATATCAAACCTGTCAAAGGAAAGGACAATATAGTACCAGATAGCCTTTCTAGAATTCATACATGAATCTCCAGACTAAAGCAAAAAAAAAAAAAATTGTTTTGATGGTGGAAGGCGTTATGTATGGCAGTATGGTGGGCAGAGAAGGTAACGAGAAGGTTAGAATTAGTGAATTAGTGAGGCTAGTTTTGGGTTGTTCTTTGTACTTCATGTAAGTCCTGTATTAAGAGAATATTTGTATGGCTGTGGCTGTATATAAATTAATGGATATTTTAACCTGTGATTAAACAATTCGTCATTTTGTTTTTAATAACTCATATTCTACTGCTATATAATAACCATACTTGAACCAGTATCAAGAAAGACATTAGTAAGCGAACAAGTATCATATACACTGTACCAGACTACATAATTTTTGAAATAGCATTCACTGACGTAACAGACGTTAGCAATCAAATAGCGCAGTGGACGAGCATGTTCGAGAATAAGCAAGTTTGCCCTTAGTTTTTTTCTTCCTAGGAATCACTACAATCCGAAGAATGGCGTTTTGCCTGAAAAGAGAGATAATGTGCACTGAGAAGACTCCGGGTGCCATATAAATTTCGACATTTCTTAAACAAATAAAATCAGACTGCTTGCCAATAGACTATACACGGAATTAGTGACTAAGGCAGGTTAATACTTCCTTTCTTAGGTCTTCAGACGTGCTTCCCTTTAGCCAGAAGTAATAGTCAAAACTAATGCCAACTACTTCTAATATAAGTTGCTTGCATAAGAAGTTTTCCGACACATTTTTTAAAATATATGAAATGTAGAAACTACACCCAATTTATATTGGTTAAAAAAAAATGATTAGTTCAAGAAATTTCATTTAAACAAAATTTAACACTTACAGTAAACATTCTACAATTTAACTCTTGTCGACAAATTGTTTTGATGGGACAAAAATTCTCCTTCCAATAATCAGTTTTATTTTGTTTAAATACAGCGCTGCGACCAAAAGTGACCTATTATGCTCCAAGTGAGATTACCCACCTACAGCAACCATTCAGTTCAAGATCTCTGAGGAACCTCAGTATCTGGGAAATTTCTAGAAAGGTTATATTTCTTCCATATTTCTTGCCTGGTAACTACCCTGGAATCCAAATCTTCTCTAGGTAACAGCATCGTAAGAAGGTATATTAGGGTTATTGAAGAGAAGGGTTGTAGTTGCTTGCTAACGCGTTGTAACTGCTAAATAAACTGTTCTAAAGACGGTCCTGTAAGGCTAGCGCAGCAGTTTATAAGCAGACTGTCCCACTCTACTCTGGCCTAAATGGCGTGTGGTCTCTCATTTTTGTCTATTTCTCTCTCTCTCTCTCCTTTAGATCACTCTCTTTAGATCCTATTACATTTTCAAGAAATTCAAAAAACACAAAAACCCGTTCTGTGAAATCGCACTTTCCTTTAACCTATTTTTCTTCAAATTTTGAATTCTAGCAATGAAGTAATGTAAATAATTATTATGTAGGTGGTATAATCACATTATAGCGAAATCGCAGTCAAGTAGATTAATTCATCCGGTACCATAATCTGGTTACCGGGTAATTAGAACACTGCAGGAACTCCTGTGTGATAGCATAGGCAGGTCTTGCTGAAATAAGGGTGTAGCTGTCAATGAGGTTGCAGGTTTAAAGATGTTGCCAGATAAGTCGGAGGACCACTACTATTGGGCAGATTGTAGAACCTGAGAATCTGTTCGTAAACGAATCAATGGATATAATAAAAATGATAGAGGAAGAACTCTCAAATTGAGCTTGAGAACAAACGAAACCAAATGAGATCTAAAGGTACTTGTACTATTAGATAATGAGGCACAATATTGAATAGATTATGTGCAACCGCAACATATGATATGAGTGGATGAGTCAAGAGGCACCTGTCTTGAAGTAAGGTATAAAGTTAATGTTACATATAAGTAATAAACTGATGCTGAAGGCACTAATAGAAAAACGGTAGATTACATTTATGGGTGATTTTTTTCGTATCGCACAAGTGGCATCTGCCAGATTTTTATAATTACTAATATTAAATAGTGAGCTACAGATATAGGGGATGCGAAAGACAGGAAAATTATCTTTACTCACAGATGGTTGTAAGAAGTTAATATAATCAATGTGCAACTGGCGGATTTGACGCTGCCTGAACTTGGTTGAATTAATAGTCACCACAGCTGTAATAGTTACAGGATTAAATGATAAATTGTATCACGAAATGAGGCTATAACTGATGATGCAACTCAGGAAGTAAATACAACACTTCCTGTAGTAAATATAACACTTAGATATTGAAGAAACAATAACATCTAAACAAGGTGAAAGAAAAAAGTTACGTACTTCATCTGCACAATATATACCTTAAAACCCCAGAAATACGCAACTCTGCGAGGGGGCAAGTATTCACCAGACATGGGAGGGATCCACTAACACATGAGAATTAAAAGAGCCAATGATTATGATAAGAGCGTGGGTGTAAGCAAAGCTGAGACAACAATTAAAGAAGAGACACTACTCTCAAACCTAAGGACGGCAACGGCCGCAAGCATAAAGGAGCAAGCAACGCTCCACAAGTAAACATCTGAAATCTCAAAATTTGAGACTCCAAGGCAATAAAAAAAAAAAGGAACACAATATAATAATTAGTGAGTAGAGTAACGAGAGAATGTAATAAGCGAACCCTGCCTCTCCATAACTCGGTGCAGTGTGAGAAGAGGTAGAGTAAACCTCGAGGTCAAAAGGAATAACATAACTTGAGAATAGAATTATTATAAACACCGCTGCACCTCTCCGCCTTCAGAAAGTTTTGAACAGGTAGACAATATAGTAATAAATAGAAGAGAGGTGGGTCAGAAACCAACAAGAAGTAAGAGGCTCGCTGAACAACTTAAGAAATAGGTAATTTGTACAGTTGGCCTAGCAAAACTGCAGGATGAAGTTCGAAACTTGCAGCTAGACTCTAAGCTGAAAGAGGAAAGGATAGCAGATTATTCCTCAGCAAGATCAGAATCGAATGGGAGTATCCCAGTCCAAGAGCAAACCCCACCGGCGCTGAATGAAACATTTAGTTGTCATCGTAAAAGAGGACAGCCAACCATCTGTGTCAAATATTGAGAGTAGAATTCGGCACTTTATAAATGCCGTGACAGGGCGAGCCTTAAATTCCGCTGATATTCTCAAGTTATCTTCCTTGAGGAAGATCCTGGAGAAAGATCACACAGTGTTCCCAGGGGAGCTACGGATTGTCAACAGGGCAATAACCTCCTAAAACAAAGCAAGAGCTTCTGAGAGAGTATAAGCACAAACGCACATATCATCGAAGAAACGCTGGTGGTGAGAGCTTGCGAATCCACAAGAAAGATGGCTTGACAAGAAGACTTGTTGGCCAGTACTATTACCGCTACTTCAATTGAAGCTACCTCTCGGGCAAAGTTATTAACGGAACACTAACTGGCACACATCCCTAGAACAGACGCGAGTATATCCTGGTTCGGTCTCACCGTTTCCCGCCTTTGCGGTACCATCTCTGTATATGTGCAACCATCTAACCTCCAGGAGACGCGAGTGAATAGTTTGTAAAGCGTATACACGGAGCTCAAATGCTTTTAGGTCTGGTTTACATAGCATGTCATAGACTGGGTGATATTTCTGAATCGGGGTTGGGATTCCGCGATGTTATATTGCTGTTACAGTCACTTATAAGTGCTGAGTTTTAGGCCTCCTGTGGCAGTTTGATACCTATTCCAGTAGACCGTCAGCTCGGCGGCAGCGCTCCCAGAACTACAAAAAGGCGCGGTCCGTCCGCCTCGGAGCGATCCCAGTCCTTACAGAAAGGACTTGTAATGGCAGTTCCACCGCCGCAATTGGAGTAGACTCTGCTCATCCAGTGATCTTTCGATTCGGGCTTTGACCGCACTTAGAGTTATCTTTTCTACAGAACTCTTTCTATTTTTTACTATTAACTCTAAAATTTTCATTTATCCTTATATCTTCGGCTCCTATCACACTATGAAGCTTCTTAAGATCTTAGATTTCTTTAAAGAGCCTAGTTAAATGGCATTGTTTGGTATCCACTGTTTCTACCAATCGTAAATAACATAATTTCTGCAGCTGCCAATCAGCCATACGTAATAATTTAATCCACCAAACATACATTCTATTGAAGATTTTGCACAAAACATGAGTGCGGTTGGCTTCCAGGCGGACATAAGCATTAGGAGTATTGGGCGGCAATCGCAACAATTGTTTGAAAAACTTCAGTTGATCAATCTTGATTAATTCTGGATACTTGATTAAATTATTCTTAATTAAATCAGGATACTGGCAGCCCCAGATTTCGGCCATGTACAAAAGAATACTCTCTGACATCGCGTCGAATAGATAACACTTACTGTTCCATGCATCCGAATTGCTCTTTCTAAATAACTGCATAACTGATGCGTTGGCCATAACAATTTTTGCATTAAAAGCCAAACTAGCCTGCCTAAAGCTAGGATATGAAGATACGGAGACCCCTCAAATCTCTGCAGCTGCAGCACTGCAAAATTGAATTTTCAAAGTAAAAATCCCTTATCTTTCCAACTCGACCTCCTTTATGACATACTAATATAACTCTCTTCCTTGTATTTAAGGTTAAACCATTTAATTTACAGTATTCTGCCAGTATATTTAGTTTGCGCTGCGTGTCATGCCAAGAGTGACATAGAATATTCACGTCATCGGCGTAAAGCAGAAAACTGATATCTCTGTTACCCTTAATGTTAATTCCGGTAATGTTTCGATAATTAAAAAAGATTACCACATCTGAGAATATAAGGAAAATAGCAAAGAGGACAATACCTCCCCTTGAAGAACGCCCTCTGAGACAATTATATAATTAGAGTCAGAGGTACCCTCTACAATTTTAAAGCTGGCATTATTGTAAAGATTTATTATAAGCCTTAAACATTTACCGCTTATTCCATGATTGTACAACTTATGCTACAATCTTAAGTAGGGCACCGAGTCGAAAGCTCTTTGAAAGTCTAGGAAAATCAAGAATACTTTTCTTTTTTCAATCTGAGATGAATATTAATAGCGGTAGAAAGCACGAAAATGTTATCTCTGCACCCTCGATTTTTTTTAAACACCATTTGTTCTTCCGGTATCAAATCCCTTGATTCTACCCAATCAGACAACCTGTTATAAATAATGGAGGTAAATATCCTTGTAATGGAATTAAACATTGCAATCCCCCTATAATTATAAGGGATAAAAGGGATCCTCTTTTTTATGAAGTAATTTTAGTATTATTTTCGCCCATTGTAAAGAAATATTTTCACTTCTCAGAATATTTTAAACATATTTAATAGGTAATTTAACCATTTTAAATCTAACTTTTAGTAGCACTCATTAGGGATCAAATCGAACCCATGTATTCAGAAATATAAACTTGAACATTCAGATTGGTTTCGTCACACGTACTCAGTACAGAGTTTAAGGAAAGATTGTTATTTTTTACATTCCTTCTATTACAGTCCAAGAAGAAAAGCTAGTCAGAATTCTTGCAACATTTAAAAATAACTGGCAGATTATTAGATTTTCTAATTTTATTTAGACGATAGTATTCCTCCAATTTATTTGTCTTCTATAGAATCGGATCCTATGATGCACGGATCGGATCCTTATTTATTGAAAAAATAATAGATAATAATGACACTTTTGTTCCTAATAAAAAACTGAACTATCCCCTCCACCACTAAAATATGCTATTATCAATAATTTTAATAAATTTAACAAAGCTTTCCTTCACTGTTGCGGAAAAAACTGATCGATGAAAATTTATCAAAATTCACCAGATTGTTTGAAATAGTAATAGTCACTAGTATGTCAAAAAATCAAGACTTAATTCCAAATTTAACTAGTGAAACCCACTCAGAATTACAGACACGACGTTACCTCTACAAAAGCTCGAACCAAACTCCTACACCAAGGTAGTTTTATACATATTCACTACCGCAAAACGCCGTTTTTCCCTTGAAGCTAACTTGCCTCTTTCCCTGTAGATTTACTAAGAAGTTTCATTTATCTTAATACTCCTTTAAGGCATTATTGTTTCGTTGAAGAGAATACGGATTGTCAGCAAGGAAACACATCACACTGAGGAATGAGTTATATCTCGTTATAAAAGAACGTTACGTAATATCTCATATTGCATAAATGTTAAGCTAGCCTCAAATGGAACTGAAAATTGTATTTATTTCGTAACTTTGTGACTTATAATATTAAATAAACTAACATTAAAACCATATACTAAACTAACTAACAATAAAAAACTATAATTCTATTAATTATGCTATTCAATCCATAATGGCTTTGTTTATTTAAATTATGTTTTTACATAAACCTATTTTCCTTTTCATAAAAAAATGGAATATTAGAACTAAATTTCCAGTTGGTAACCTGTTTGAAGGTTAATTAGGGGTCACCACCATTGGAAGTATGACAGCGATCTGTCAAAGCCAACACAGCTAGCGCGGCCTCGTGGCTGTGCTAGGAACTCCTTACCGTCTCTACTTGCCTAAGTGATTACTTCGTTTATATCTGAATAAAAATTAAACAATTATTTTCACAAAAACAGGAACAAAGACCGCCCCACTATTTCCAAGTGAATCTCCTTCAATCCGAATTGGATGGCAGCTTCTAATGCATATGCATGTATAGGACCACATATCTGATTAGAGATTGAACAAACGCAGTGTTTAAAGTGAAGACTAGGCATTCTTTCAATATATTCAATTGAATATTCTTGCAAATTTAATAACCGTTGGTTTAAATCAACCATTTTTATGATAAATTTCGGATCAATATCAACCCATGTCATAGTGGAAAATTTATTCCTAAATTCTGATAATTCTCTAGAAAAAACATTTTCTGCCATATATCAGCCCTCGTTATCAACAACAATTAAAGTATTTAAGTTATAAGACGGTAATAACATTGTATGCTCCTACCTTCTCTTTCTTTTATATACACGTCACAATGTATATAACAAAATGCAGTTGGTACGTTAGCTATCAACCACTCTTCAATTGGGTATGCATTATGTTTCATCAACTTAGCAGAACTACTGTATATTCATCTTCAACATCATGGAATGTTGGACTGTTTCCATATAGTCATTTAGCGTATATACTCAAGACAACTTTACCCTATTATGATGAGGTATTAATTAAAGGACGGCTGCCATGTTGTGCAAAAATATGATTCAGAACCCGCGATGCAGAAATAAATTGGGCTGGAGAAAAGCTGTTAAACGAGCCAGATACTTTCAGCACAATTAAAAGGGCGATTCACACCTGTACATTGTTCAACATTGTCGTCGAAATAGTGTTATAAAGTCAGAATTGCAAGGAGGTGAACATTCTGAACTTTAATTGAAGTTGAACAGAGCAGACAGAATAACGACTAGAACACCGCATCAGGACTAAATTGGAAAGTAGTCTTCATGGGCCTAGAAAAACTCTGATTGGCTGAAGTTCGGAAACTTAGTGGAGCAAACCTCCCTCAAATATATTACTTACAGTCAACATATACAACATATTATGCCATTATGAAACATTTTTATAAAAATATAAATAAGTATTTATTTAGTAACTTTACACTAAATGATATTAAATGGATATTATTCACCTGGTCGCCAACACACCACAATATTTTCAGGGAAGTCCCCCTTCGAAAAAGTATTCCGAAATTAAGTAGTATATTCAAGGAGCTATAAATATAAAAGCGAGACATAGTATGCATTGTATGGTCATGTTTCCTTTTATATCAGCACCTTATTTATTAAGATAATCATAAAACACTATTATGATTATTAATATGAAAATACACAAATATAGGTAAATTCGTATTTATTTGCATGATAAATTGTAATTTTCATTAACTGAATATGTTTGAATAATGCCAATCACTGCTTAAAAATATAATATGTATCCAGTTATGTTGAATATACTCTAATGAATTGATTTTACATGTTTGTCTAACAGGTGGCTGCACCGTTTGTTGAAACTTTCCGAATAAGTACAGCACGTCTACCAAATAGATTATGGTTTAATAAAAACGTTTATACTTCTGTATATGAACTTAGTGTTAGAGATGAGCACGCTGGAACATTTGCTAGTATAGAGATGAATGGTTTTCGCCTCAAAGGCGACTATAGTTATAAATGCGGCTCCTGCGACAGTGAATTCTTGTAAGTAACTCATAACAGTTTTTTTTAATACCCTCAATTAAAGACCAATTCTGCATAACTTTTAATGTTGTAAACTAGATGAGGTTAGTAGAATAAATCCTGGCTCATCTCTGATGAATCAATACTCACATCTGTGAGTATTGGCCGAACAATGCAACACCAAGTACACGAGAGTAGACTAGGCTTAGCTACGTTTTGTGTTATACATTCTCTTACTCCAAATAATAGAGTAAGTGCTGCCGATGTTCGTTATTGAGTTTTTACCGGAAATTCATGTTAAGATCCCGTGAAAAATCATTTTGTCGAATGGCTTGTGCGCGTGGTTTTAAACTAAATATCTCAAAAGCTAAAAAACCGGAAATGGCCAAACTAGTATTCCGGTTAGGTATTACATATAGCCGGTTCTGACACGAAGGTTTCTGACAAAATTGTTCATTCGGAGTTGCGACATTAGTGAGAGGTTTCTTTTCAATGTTTGCGATTTTGTCGAAATCTGCTCCAACCATTTAGTTGAAATCCTTTTGCTAAAAAAATTATTTTAGAGTAGTTTTGTGAGTCTGTTAGCCGGGTTTAAATTTAGCCAACACGCAAGACCGCTTTGATGTAGCCTCTGGGGCGTTTGTCACCAGATTTTATGCTGCTGGCTTGGTATCCGGTCAAACAGTTAAGAGAATGCTGGCACAAATTTGTGCGACCCGCTCAAGCTTTGAGCCCTCAATATGCAACCTCGTTCATCGAAGTCAATTTTGTAATCCATTCGCCAATTTTGTCTTCTTACTGAGTGTAACTACTTGTACTACAGGCCCCACTACTATTTACCTGTCGTCGGACGAGATATAGAAAAATGAAAGTGTTGACACGGTTTCTCAGTATTCACTTGCCGAAATTGTTTTCAAACAAATTTACTATGCAAGCTAAAAGAAAAAGCGACTACTTCCTCTAGTAGATTAAATATCGTGGGCAAAGAAAATAAATTTCAGGCTTTATCGGAAGAAAACATAACACAGGAGCGAAGTAAAAGCCCCACCTTTGCGAAACATAAATTTAAAATCAAATTTTAAGTATTTTCAATTTAGATTAACAATGGATGGAACACTAATCAGTAACTGCAGCACACTGAAGTTTATTGTGTACAAATTCCCAATTTAAGAACCGTACAAAGTTATAATAATAATTGTTGAATCATATGATAAAAACTGGGAAAATGGAGTTAAATAATGGAAGTGATATATTAGTTCCGTTAGTGTTTGGCGACACCCTAATGTCGAATACAGAGTTTGAGTCTTCCTAGAATTTCATTAATGTTCTGCAATAATGCGGGGCTCAATGCCATAAAATTAGTGTAAAACCGATATCACTGTTGCCCATATCCGTCTTCTTCCTTGCGAGAATGATAGGTGCCGACAAGCTCCTAACTTTTAATGTGGTTTCATTTTATTTGATTTTCTTTTTCACATGGGCTATTATTAAATATGTTATAAAATTGGATGAGTCAGATAAATATCACATGCACAGAAGTTTAAAACAAACAGCTTATTATTAAAGAATTTTAGATAAAAATACAAATGCACACAATAAGCATTGTATTTGGTGTGAAACATATCAACTTTAATAATTGTCACATACATCAACATCAATCCCTAGTTGTAGAAAATAGGATGATTTCCAGTAGCTATAAATTCAAGTATTTCATATTATATAGACTGGATTAGATCAAAGATTCACAAGAAGAAACTAATCATGTTCCACCCAATCAGAATGCCTTCCATGTGAACATTAAATTCATAAACACACTATTCGCCATTATTCTTTTCATTTCCCACTCTCTCTCTCTGTTACCACTGCCACTGTTATTATTATTATTGTTCAAGTCATATCGGTTACACACACACACACACATATATATACATAGATATATCTTAATTTTCTTAATTTTTTTTCAGAAACGGGGATTATTATGATGCAAATGGAACAGTTATAGCTAAATTAATGTGCTACATGGGGCACTCCAATAGATGGGCAGCCGAAAAGCTTATACATACCTGCTACGGTGGTCTTGGCTGCCCACTGATGAGCTACGACAACGAAATACTAACAATGCACTCGATAAATTATCCATCAAACTGTAGTCGTTATGCAAGATCGCCAGAAATTTTTCAGAGATCGACAATTTGTCGTGTTGGCTACGAGGTGCGAGTAATTCAAGTGTTTTTTTATGTTGACTGGATTAGAGCAAATCTTAAGTTGAAGAAAGTGATACAGTTTCGTCCATACAGAATTCAAACCAAAAAGATTAATTTAAAACCGCATATACCGTTATTAGTTTACATAACTCTCATTGCCATTGCAATTATTGTATTCTTAATTTGTAACAAAGCTGTTTTTGGTAGAATTCATATCTAGTTCATCAATAAAAATTATATTATTATAAACATTTAATAAAAAAAGTATAAAAATAAGTATATTCTCTTCAAACTGGCTAACTTGTTCAATGAATAATACTGTGCATTATTCTCTCATAATTTGAATAATAAAGATCAATATGTGGGATGTTTCATAATCCTAGTTTACCGAAATCATAACAGGCATCATAGATTTTGCATTGCTCTAAATTACTTACGTTGTATGTATGAACACATATAAGAAATTATTAATGTTTATTTAATTTTGCAATGAAATGTACACTGTAAGAGATCGTGGTCATCGGATGACAACTACTAACCCTAGTATGTAAACGCAGAACTCCACTGTCAGTCTCTAATTATAATGCGTAATTGGTGTTATTATGGAAGGAATGGATTCTCTTAATACTGAATATTTGGAATTTGTCTAAATAATCGCATTATTTCTTAACCATACCGGTGTCTAAAAGGAGACAACCCATACCTGAGCCAAACAAAGAGGAGCACGCGCCCAAAATTCCTTCCCCTGTAATACCAAAAATAACATTTTTATAAATCTGGATTAAACATTTTCTAAATTGAGATTGAACATAACTTAGCTAACATTATTTTTTCTTCAAAATGTTCTTTTCAAGTTATCTGCGGATTAGAATTACACCAAAATATAGGTTTTTTACGAGTACTAGGTTATTTTTCTGTAGACCTTACTTAATTTAGATTTGTGATTTTTTAAAGACAATCTTTGTTTTATGAGGGATTTTGAAACCTTCTCCCACACATTGTGGCAACGACCAATTGGCGATTGATCAGTGTGTATGAAGACTTTGAACGTCCCAGACTTAATTGGGAGTTCTTGTTAGATGTTATTGATATTAATTATATTTAAAGTTAAGAAAGTAGATGGTCATTGGCGCCCAGGGCATTCTCAGTTGGCTGCCGGTCTCCGGACAGTGTTCTCTCGGTACAGTCAACACTGTCCATCACCGGACACTGAGCTCTACATGTTCCTAAGAAGAAAAAATCTAATGGTAGCACAGCTAGACTCGAAGTAGTTCATTCAAACTGCCGGTGTCATATTAAGTGTTGTAATATAAGTATATAAGTTTAATATTAAAGTGTTAATGTGTTCTATTATTATTGTTTATTGAACTGTTTGTTAATCCCACAATTTTTGGGGGCTGAGTTTTTGCAGCATTGCTTCCCGTCCAATGACGTTAAATGGCGAGGAAGCCTTATCTTAATATAAGCTGCTGTGCTGGCAAAGAGTTGACACTTGCTAATAACTTCAGAAAGACCGATTTCGTCCCAACCTCCACAAAAGTTGTAGAAGTGTTTTAGCATAAAAGATAACGGGAGCCAGATAACCCAATCTATGCGTGCAATAGCAGATGAAATTGCCCTCTTGATGGGAGAGTGCATATTTCATTTGAGAAGACATTATCTCTAGTGTTCCACTGTATGCCCAGTACCTTGATACAGTGACTTTCATCGCATACAGTTATGCAGGAGTTGCCTGTTTCATCTTCTTTTAGAGTATGCAGTAACTCTGAGTTTTGGATGCCTATTTGCTTAAATGAAATCCTCCTTTGGCTAACAAAGTAATGAGTTGGTTTTTTAATTGTAACACCTCCGCTTTTGATGAAGCTAGTGGCTATATCACCAACATATATGTCTTCATGCATGCGTGGCTTCTTGAGTCTAGAGGGTAAGAATTGCCTCATGGTTCTCGGGATAGCAATGCTGAAGCCTTCTTGCCGTAGGTGACGGTGCACAATTCGTTTTCCTGGATGCTTTCTTAAGGGCGAAATCTCCATAAAATGTGTTGATACTTTCGATGGCTTTGATACAACAGAATCTGGCGATAAATTTTTACTTCGTCGGCTACGAACACATACTGATGTATTCACGTGCAGATTGGTAATGACATCGCCTATGTCCAATTGTAGTTTAGTCCAGAGAATAGGTGACCATTTAGAGCAGCGCAGCGTACTCCAGGAGGCGGCGAAGACACCGCGTAACTTAGTTGACCCGCTTGTGCCTTAACACCAGAGTGGTGAGGTATTCCTCTGAAACTGGTTAAAAAGACCAAACATATGACTAATGGTGCTGAAAGTATCATTACATTAAATGATGAAAAAATTGAGTGGGTAACGGAAGTAGTGTATTTGGGGAAACCATATCATTCAAAAACAGGACCACGCAAGAAATAAACAGAAGAATCTCCTATTGGTTGAAGTAATACTGGTCTCTAAAACATATTTTTAAAGCTCCATTAAATGTAAGTATTAAAAAGCGGGTGTTTGACGTATGTGTACTTCCGTGTCTCCTTTACGGAGCCCAGACTTGGTCGTTTACGAAAAAGAATGGGCGACGGCTGCGTACCACTCAAAGTGCAATGGAGAGGAGTATATTGGGTGTAAAGAAGAAAGATAATATTCAAGCTACAGAAATCAGGAAGAAAACACTGCTTACGGATCTGGTAGTAGCAGCTAAAAAACTCAAATGGGACTGGACAGGTCTATTTTTAGGTTAGAAGGTGACAGGTGTACCAATGTCTGTACCGAGTACTGCCCGGCGAACCGGAACAGGAAGAAAGGAAGACAGTTTCGCAGATGGAGGGACGAGATAACTCAAGTAACAGGAAGTAATTATGCCAAAATAGCGAAGATTGGAATAGAATGGGAGAAGCCTTTGCCCAGAAATAGGCCTAATTCCAACAAATGTAAATGGAAAAAAGTAGAGGGGTTTTGGGCGAGCTGGCACACCTTTTTGAGGGGCAACTTTCCCCTCACCACTCAAGAAATCATAAAGAAAAAAAGAGTTACTTACCCCATCCAACTGCCTGCTGCTCCTGATGCTCACATCTTAACACAACACACACATTCCGAGATACTGACAAACTCCAGAGAAAACTGTCCAACTATAACTTATTATTTTCACTCTATGACGTCACAGACATCTCATTGCAAGTCTGCAGTGTTCTAAATCTACGACGCATGCGCAGTGATCGATCTAGCGAATAACCGATTTCACCATCTAATACGCATGCTCAAAACACTAGCCAGCCATTAGGATTGCAAGTTTCAAACTTCTAATCTACTACGCATGCGCTGTAACAGGAGAAATTGGTGTGATAGCGGACTGGAAATTCTAGTGATTGACCTGTATATCTTACTGAACCTAATAGCAAAATAAAATACTTAAAAAAATTGCATTGATTAGGAAAGATGATGTCAGATTTTGTTATATTTTTTTTTCTTTTTTCTACATCACCTTTATAAATGAAAATGGAATGCTCAGATAATAATGATAAATTATAACGTATATTGAAATCTGCACAAGGACAGCTCCTTATACATATAATATATAAAAATATATATATATAAGAACACTTTTAATAGTATTATTAGGCATTAATGATAGATCAGCATGAGGATGACGCGTATATTTTTATTTTTGTTGGTTGCAAAGTGAAGGTTTGCAGTCCAAAATGTAGTAAAATATAGGTAAATTTGTTTTGTAATATGGAAAAAAAAAAATAGATACAACCTTAACTGTGGAAAGGGATTTATTGGGTATAGCCCATTGTCTAAAGAGCATGTTGAGACATTATGTATCTGGCAACTTTAGGCCTTACAGCCTAAACTAGGGTAACTAGGGAGGTGTTAGGTGTTCATTGAGAATGTTTGTGAAAAATATTTACTTAGTGAAGATTCCCCAAGAGAGTTCCAAGCCTTGGAAACTGTGTATATGTTTTTCCTAATATGCAATCGTTAAATTTACCTTACGCAAATATAAATTATTTGCCAATGTTTACTAAGCTTTATCATGATAATGATTATGAGTAAGAGATCAAAAAGAAGAATATTTAGAATACAATATATTGTATCTCACACGATAAATTTAGATGATTTGTTCTTCGTAATATTATAGTAAAAATTTTCGCTTTTTCTTTAACAATCTATAGACATTCTAGAGAATTGCGAGATAACCTTTTCTAGAAACCCAATTTTTTATGAGATATTGAGGCGGTGCAATTAAATTTTTCATGAATTCATTATATTAATAAGGTTAATCTGCAAGTTTTTTTTTTGTTTTCATGCACACTGCTCGCAATGTAGGAGGGAAACAGCCCTTTGGATACATTCATTTGTATGTTACTTCCTTAATTTTGTACTACAAGTTTATGTTCACAATTACTTTTCTCCTACTTTTTCATACATGGACTTCAAGATTGTACTAATGTTAAGTTTGCCCGATCTCATTTAATGTTAGCCAAACTTAATAGAGCAAGTTGGTCATTTAGACAGACACAACTGATACAATTTTTACCAGAAGGATTGTATTTTACCCAATTTTAGGACGTAACAACAAAGAAAGTAGTAACGCATTAGTATTATTATGTTTAGATGGATTTGTTAGAAAGCATCATTTGTATTTTATTTAAATATTCTCACGTTTTAACATGCTCAATAGACAGAGAACATTCAAAATTCGAATTTTACTTAAAAACATCTCTCCAATTATAAATAGGCTTGTTGAATCACCTGCTTGTTCCAGATTTTTCATGTCTGAGCATTTATTAGATTTCATTTGATGAACAGTAAACAATGAGCCACCTTATCATTTTAAAACTTACATAATGTAAAATGACACAATATATTGTATTCTGTAGGATTTATCAAGATTTTCGTATTCTTCTTCTGTCATTTTTGTGTAACAGTAAGAATTTTGCTATTTTTTCAAGAAAGTGCATATGCTATTTCGAGTAAATTATATTTAGCGATGTTACCGCTCATGAATACAGAGAATGTTTTTAGTTTTATTGTGTTTATTCTTAATTTTACAGCGAATTTTCACGTCTCTTCATAAGTTTTCATGATATAAGTATGCTATAATACATGTCGTTGTTGTTAGATATGATAATGTTTAGTGTTTTATTTAATGTGTTTGCATTCAATAGTGTATCCCAAATATTTAATCAACCTAATGTTTCAGATAAATTGTGATTTGCTTCATTAAATATATTATGGAGGGTTCTTACTGAAATTACATTTATAAGGGAAAAAATGTTTGGTCATGGCAGTCTCCTTGTTATTTTTCCATATTAGTTTAATTATAACAAGTTGCTTGCAGCCATCGTTTCTGACAATGGATTTTCTAAGGACAACAAATTTTGGATCGAATATGTAATAAAATGGACTGTTTTCTTTAAATTAATGATTAGAATTTAGAACCACCCATCAAATCTAGTTACGGAACAGACATCTTAAATCAAGCATATTTGACTGTAAAAATAATGTGACCAGCTACACAGATTGCCAGGCATGAATATTGTACCATACATATTGGAACCTAAACGAGGATGAGATATACAGAAATATGTTTTAGTTAAGAAGACTAAGAAACTTATCCATGCGTTTCATTGTTTACAGTTCAGATTGTATGTTAATAAAATAAAAATTTCCAGCATGTAAAGGCAAAATACATGTTGAATCTCGAAAAAACATGATAGATTATGACTAAAAACCTAGGTTAGTGGAAAAAAAAATATAAATGACTGTTTAGACGTGTTGTGACATGTTAGAAGGGGTGTGAGTTGAGACAGTCTAGATGGGGGCTGAATAGTTTCATATGATAATTAGCACAAAATTTAGGACTTGCATTTCATGAGCTAACTAAAGTGTCGTCATAATATTGTAAGGTTAGAGAAAGCGTGTGCGTGAATTGGTGGCATTGAAAGACAAATTTTCATTTCTAATCTTCACTGCGATAAGTTACATCATATATGATCCAACAAGGTAAGTTATACGTTGCCGTGGCTTGTATAACTTATATTTGTACTACAACATATGGAGAGCAGCTAAAGAGAGTTTTTCTACCAAACAGCAGGAAAATATCTACTTTGAATTAGGTTTTTGATAAACAAATAAGACATGAAATAAGATTTGGAGTGATTTGTATAATTTATTTTTGTGAATTTTTAAATAAAAAGGTAATAATTTTTTTATTCTATGGAATTTTAATTATATGGTGAAGAAACATATATAAAATGTGGCAAGTATATTAAATTTTAGCAGAAAGGAAATGTGAACTGTAGCTGGCTGAAGCTTGATCAGGCATATTGAGACATGCATGGTAACTCATAATAACCATAGATATTAAAAGAGTATGTCTTCTTTTTTTTATTATATTCGAAATACTATTGGCTAACATGGGTGGCGTGATGTGAGGGGTGGGGATATGTATGCTGTTTATGGACAAGAATTGTTGTAACTTGCATGGTGAGTCATCATTTTAGTTGATAAAACAATGGACAGTGGTTTTGTTTTATATATAGATAGATAAATAAGTAAAAAGTATTCTCATAAATCGATGATAATCGATATACTAGATTGATATGTGTAATCGTTATGCTTGATCGATACATATACACACATTAGCTTAGTATAATTTATATCTTCCACAGATTACAACACCTGTAAAAAGGTTCTATTGGCTAAAACTTGAGTGTTGTGCATGCGTAATATATGGCAAAATAGCACTTGCGCAGAAGGTAGAAATCCTATTTGTTATATAAGTAAAAAGTATTCTCATACATAGATTACAGCGCATGCGTAGTAGATTTAGAAGTTTGAAACTTGCAATTCTAATGGCTGGCTAGTGTTTTGAGCATGCGTATTAGATGGTGAAATCGGTTATTCGCTAGATCGATCACTGCGCATGCGTCGTAGATTTAGAACACTGCAGACTTGCAATGAGATGTCTGTGACGTCATAGAGTGAAAATAATAAGTTATAGTTGGGCAGTTTTCTCTGGAGTTTGTCAGTATCTCGGAATGTGTGTGTTGTGTTAAGATGTGAGCATCAGGAGCAGCAGGCAGTTGGATGGGGTAAGTAACTCTTTTTTTCTTTATGATTTGTTAAAGTTGGGTTATGATGAAAATAATGATTATTAAGCTGCATGTAAATAATGCGTTCCTATTGGCTAAGCGTGTGAGTGCCGCAATTCCATTAGCTAGTGCGCATAATCGAAATACAATATAGTGCTACATTCTGATTGGTTGAGAAAATGACGTCACAATATTCGTGATAAGTGGGCGAGCTCATGTGTGCTCGGTCCAGTTCGTGATTGGTCATTGAATAGGGCGTGGGGGTAAGTAGGCGTGGCTTCGGGAGGGGGGGGGGGCCGGCAGTGGGGATGTGTGGTTTTATCTTAGTGAGGAGCGGTGGGGTAGGGTGAAGGAGGGCGGGGTCAAAGCCGTTAACCAAAAGCCCCCCCCCCCCCCCCCCCCGGGGGTGGGGGTGAGGGGAAAGTTGCCCTCAAAAAGGTGTGCCAGCTCGCCCAAAACCCCTCTACTTTTTTCCATTTACATTTCTTGGAATTAGGCCTATTTCTGGGCAAAGTCTAACATTGTTCGAAATGAAAAATAATAAACTTTTTGCAAAGTTGGGCAGGTGTTTATGACTTATTGTATATGCAAATATTTTTTCCATAGTAGTATTAAAATATTGTTACGTGAGTAACATGCTCGAACGCATGTTACGGGAGTTTATGTTCGCTCTAAATTCGATTAGGCAGGACTCCACCGAATATTTGCCCGCTTTCCGGCCTACTGGCAGGGAATTGCCTCAACCTAATACTTGGAGGGAAAGAGTATCCCAAAATTTACCTAGCAAAACCGAGACTCCACAACAGTGGGCGAGGCGATTTGACATCATGCTGAACATACGGACCCAAACGGAGGAAAACCTGGACCAGCTAGTCACCGTCAGGCGTGCAATTATAACCGTAACCGCCGTAAGTTGGGGTTCAACGTTGATGACTTAGTATTACGTTGGGTTTATATATTGTCCTCAGCCGCAAAGTATTACAGCGCACGATTAGGGCCGCGCTATGAGGGCCCACTTAAAATGATTAAGGTTCTGTCGCCGGCCACCTACCAGCTCACCACCATGCGGGGTAAAAACGCGGGCCAATGGCATGTGACAAAGTTGAAAACATACCATGCTCCCACGGACCTCCCAACCTGTTGACTCCTCCTTCCCGCAAACCGTTCCCGTCAACCCGACCTATGGCCGTAAAGGCTCCCCTAATCCGGCCTTGAGGGAGGGATGTGACGTTACGTTATAAGTAGTAAGTGAATATTATGTTAAATAGATACATATGAGTAAGTGTGATAAGTGAATGAGTGAAGTGCTGCTATCTGTGACGAGGAACCGCATTAGAGTGGAGGGGAGAGCGACCGAGCGAGAGAGGTGGGACTAGAAAGAAGGTCATTCTTGCTGTCGCAATGAGAGGCGCCTGTGACTGAACTAATAAATAATCGTTCGTAACTGGCAACTACAAAGTACCTACTACCTGATGCTGGAAGTAATACAACTATTCAAAATCATCGTGAATTGGCTCGATAGCACGACGGCATATCCTCGAGAGACCAGTTACGACTTCCTGTTTGTCCGGCTGTGTTCGACCTCTCCCGACACCACCTCGACGTCATCCTCCTCAACGACGCCGGTGTAACCAATTGACTGTACTTGTAATTAACGCTATTTGTAGATATGAATTAATACTTTCATAAAGTTCTAACGATTGATGTAATGATTTGACAACAGTTATTTAGATGAATAAGTATTGTTAGATAATATAATTATATTACGTAAATTCTATGTGTGAATGTGTGGGTGGTAAGTTAGTATAAGCCCTGAAATGATGTAAATTCGTTCCATAGTTATTTGGAAAATTAGAAATACTTTCTATCATATATTATCTAATATTCTGTACGCTGAATTACACACTTTCTGTTGTTTGTTAATTGTATTGGTAAATAAGTGGTCACACATAGGTGTGACCTATCCGGCCACAGAGCTTCAAATTCTTCATTTAGCTTTTTCCCCAATCGCTGATGAAAGATTTCTAGCCGCCCGACTATGAAAGAATAGTCTAGCCGCCCCCTCCTTCCTCGCCAAACCGCACCACCTCGTAACATCACAATTCTACATAGATATTAAATCTTAAAATTTAGAGTTTTAGCACCGGTGAATACGTTCAGGGCCCGCTCTAAGGGCGGGCAACCCGGACCTTTGCCATTGTCCGGGGCGCCATTTTCGCTGTAAGTGTGGGAAAAATATTTTTGTGTTAAATACTCAAATTTCACTAATCGATTTTTTCGTTCGTTAAAAATTTATAGTGCGTTGCATATTTATATTGTTTATGTCTTAAAGCTAAAAATATGTACTTTATTATTGAAAAATTATCGCAGAATTTGTTAAGAAAGATGCTTGAACTTGTTTGAACAAGCATATACTACTTCTCTGAACAGAATAGCAATAGCACGCAAACAGAATGCTGCTTCAGCTTATGGTTGAACATGCATAGACTTGCTTAAAAATATATATACACTGCTGGTAAAAAGTTTGGACCAGCCAGAATAAAAATTTATTATATTTATTTTTGTTAATTTAATGATTTGTTATAAATGAAATAAAATGTCCGTAATTCAAAAATGTTATATTTAATCTATATACAATAATATAAGCGATAACAAATTCATTACAAAGTGTAAATCTTTCCCAAAAATAAATTTCGACTAAACGGCTTTTTCATCAAAGTGACCACCTCTCCGCTTAATTACTTCTCTTATAATTCTAAGCATTCTCTCAATCAATTTATTGATTGTTTCGAATTCAATATTACTCCACACACTGTACAGTACCTGCCACAGAGCATCTGGAGAATTAGGGGCTTCATACGAACTTTTCCATCTACCTCATCCACAAAAGTTCAATTGGGTTCAAGGGCGGGGACTGCGAGGGCCAGACCATATTAATACATATTTTTCATCTACTGTTTCCTTAAGGTATTGTCTACATAATTTGGAAGTATGTTTAGGGTCACTGACCTGTTGCATAATGACTTTTTCCCCAATCAATCGCTAAATTCAGGGTAAGACGTGATTTTCTAAAATGCTTTTATAATTTTCTTTTTTCATTATCCCGTCAATACGGACGAGATCACCTATTCCATGTCGTGAAAAACATTCCCAAACCATGACCGAGCCCTCTCTGTGCATAACGGTGGGTATTATGCATTGTGAATGTAGTTTTTCTGAGCTGATGAAAGATTCCTCTAACCTTTCACTGTGAAGTCTTTGTTTCTTCTTGTTTGCACCCTTTAATAATGGTTTCATGGTTGCAACTCTTCGTATTAAGTTCGCTTGACGAAGTCGCCTTTGAATAGTTGAGACAGAAATTTGCCTCGAATTTGTTTTAATAACTTCCCCTCTGATTTTTAGAGCTGTGAGTCGTCTGTTTCTTTTATTTAATAAAATAATGAACTTATCCTGACCTGTGGTTGGTGATTTTGGTCTCCCGGAGCGGTGTAAATTTTCATGATCACCATATATTATAAATCGTTTGATAGCACAATGAACACCATTTTTTGTTTATGTTCAGCCGTTATTTTTCGTTCTGATTTCCCTATTTTATTTAAAGTTCAAATAGCACTTCTGGTTACTGTAAGACGTTCTCCTAAACCGTGAAGATATACTCGTAACCGTGAAGCTCAAGGAGTGAACTAATCCCAATTAAATAAAATAGAATAAAAAATCCTATACTAAACAGAATCAATAATTTGAAAGAAATTATTCTCTGTGAATTACTAACAAATCCAGGAGGGAAATTGTTTCTCAAAGGGCAAAGTGTATATTAATTATGTTAGATTGGATGAGGGCGGGCCACGTCTCATTCCACTGCGACCTTCATTGAGAGGTCTATTGTGGATCCCCTGGGTATGACATCCCTCACCTTCGCTTTCTTAATCAGACCTAGCAAAGCTGAAAGTGGCTCCGTCATGAAGCTCGTGGCTTCGGGATTGCTAGTCCCAGTTGAAGAAACCTTGTCGTCGTCAGGCCGACCCACATACAAAGGACATGTGCCGGGGTTTCCTCCTCGGCCCTGCAGAAACGGCATAACGCGTTGTCTGCTTGTAGTAAATGGTGTATGTGCCCATTCAGCTGCCTGCAATGCCCTGTTAGTAGACCCACTATTATCCTTATATCTCTTCGGCTATGACTCAGTAGATCCCTGGTGAATGTAGGTAAATGTCTTAACAAAGAATTTAGCCTGCCTCTGTCCTGGCGTTCTTTCTCACCATCGCAGATGCTGGTCTTCTATCCATTCCTTGATAGAAGCGTAAATGAGGCTCCTGGGCAACCGCAGAAGGGTTCCGGGCGTATAAAGGTATCCTTCGTGGTATATTATGTTAATAAAATATTTATTTTAAATGAGGAAGGTATTGTGCATAAATCACGTTACTGGAAATTCTTATTACAACGTAACTATATTTTTCTTTAAAGAATTTTAGTAAATAACTAAATTTTTTACTGATCCCAAACTTCTGATCGGTAGTGTATATATATGAAGGGGCGGCAATTTGTCTTTTTGTCCGGGACGAAGTAACCACTAGCCATAGAAGTGCAAAGGCTTAACATTGCAAACAAAGTAAGAACAAAACCAGTTAATTAATTCAATTTGCCAGAATTTACTTTTTGGATTGCACAGATGGCAAAATCCATCCGATAGTGCGAATCTACTGAATTTTTTTTTTCACTTTTTCGTGATATTCTCGAAATTGGCTGCAACGATTTTCTTTAAACGTTGAATACCATCTACATATAAATTCGTAACACTTTTATTTGCCACATTTTCTAGAAGAAAAATAGCACTATGCTTTTCTCTAAAGTATCACTAAAATAACTGATAAGCAATATACTTTTCTCTAAAGTACTACTAAAATAACTGATGACTGATGAAATCCCGAAACTAAACCTTTTGAGACAAACAAATAATGCGAAAAATGAGATTCAAATAAAGGTTGTACAAGAAAAAAATGATATTCCTAATCAAAATGATGCTCTGTTGAGAAAGTCTGCATTTTCCCTCATAGTCTAGATTGACATCGCTAAATTTATTTAGTCTACTGCCGCTATTTAGGAAAAAGAAATCTGGTATAAAACTATCACCCTTCATTCCTTTATTGTATAATTCATTTGCAAATAAACGGTTAGTAGACATGTATTACAGATAAATAATGGATATGAGGATTTTACTATATACCTAAATAAGATTGCATTGTATGATATAGCAAGCTCTCTATCAATCCAGAAGCAATGCTTGTGACGACAATTTGCAGGACAATTTGTCTCAGGATAGAACGCTCTTCACAATTATTTGGAAGAATATTTCAAATCGGTATTAAATATAATAAATACAAGTAACTTAATAAGAGAGAAAATAACTAAAAATATAATTTAACTAAAAATAAAATAACTAAATAACTAAAAATATAATTTAATTAAAAATAAAATAACTAAATAACTAAAAATTAATTTTAGAGTCACAATTAGTCTCCTTTAACAAATAATTGAATCATTAATAAAAGGCATAAAAAAAGATAGAGATAAGGAACAAATATAATTTTTTTTTCAGAATGTAATTGTTGTAGATGAAGTTTATACTAAAAAATTAGGACTATTCTTATAAAACAAACAAAAAAAATACAATTTTACATTTTAGTTGGAATTAAAAAAAGAAAAATAGTTAAAAATGAATAACATTAACGTTTCTGAATTAACCGCCAGGTAACAGCACTTACTTAATTTAGAATTTGTAGTAGTTCAAATAATTGCCGCTAGAAAGCATAAGCTTCTAGATATACAGATCTGTAGTTCCAAAATTTGCCACCCGATCACAGCGCCATCCTGTGATGTAAAAATTTTTCAGCTGTTTAAAATGCGTCTTCTGGATGGGACGGGAATTTGTTGGAAGTAGCGACACCTAGTGACAAACTATATAACCATAAATAAAATTGATTTCTCAGTAGGTGTTGTTATCTGGTGGCCATGTGTATAACTACAAATATACTAATTTTAATTAGTTACTTTATTGATTAGAAAACTAAAAAAATCTGGTGTGAAACACTCACACAAGTTTCTCTTACTCCAGTTTTCAAAATTGTAATCGACAAACTTTGTAGTTAATCTATCAAATTTAATAAAATTCGTGGGTGTTTTTATGGAGAAAATCACAAAATTACTTAGATGTACATTATAATTGAAAACAAGAAGCGTACACTTAATTTTTAAACTAGAAATAAATCAATATATTAATTATATTAATATTTATTAAGAAAATTCAAATATTTATTTATTTTTTTTCTACATTATATTTCTTGCGCAAGCTATTTTTCTGGAATAATGCTTGTTATGATACTTTTCCCTCCTTTCTTTTTCAGTTGAGGGTTCAGATTTTTTACATTTGTTTTACAGCTAGAAGCTATAGAGGGATGCGAATATTAATATTATCGTATGTAATAACTTAAGATACAATGTTAAAATGAGAATTTAAGACTATTGAAGGATAGTTTCAAATAGTAATCCATCCTATATAATCATTATTTTTATAAGCATTTATATGTAAACTACCAACGTACAGTTCAAAAATTTTTATCTAAATCTTGTCAATAAAATTTATGGGCTAATTTCATTTGTTGGTATTTGATTGAATATTGTATTTGATATATTTTTGAAAGCAGCTTCAAAATCTCTTGAAATGGCTGGTCCAATTGCTTGAAACATTTCTTGAGAAATTTCATACAATATTTATTTACTAGCTGTACCCGGTCACGCTTCGCTGTGGCTCAATCTGATTTTAATTATTAGGGAAGTAAATAGAAGTATTATAGTTAACATAGAATTAGCAAGAAAACAAACCATTCAAGTTAATACTCTACTTTGCGTTGTTGTGATCTGAAAGGATACAAAGAAAAAATATTGTTAACTATAAGTCTCTTGTTATTTTGTAGCTAGTGAATGGACTGCATATTTTTGTTTGTCCGCTCCTGCATAAACATAAAGGATGAGCGACTGTGGAGCATGCGGCAGATAATTGCCCGTGAGAGAAGCATTCGTGTTCTAAATTCAAACCGCACACTTGCAAAGATTGTCTTTGCGCTGTATTGATAATCGTAGCGAACGCAGGGTGTATTAGAAATTGAATTCGTTTGAACTTAGACGCCATATCTGTCCGCACATTTATTTGTCAAGCACTACTAAGATAAAGTTCCGCATAGTTGATGGTAGAATAAACATGCTTCTTTACTTGTGATATTAAACAATATTGCAAACGAATTTCAATTGAACAATAAATTTGTAATTATTAAATATCATCATGTAATGAATGATGATATTTGATGGTGAACTTTATCTTAGTAGTGCTTGTAAATATACAACATTTTTTGTTCTCCTACCTTGTGCAAGAACAAATAAATTTAATGGGTTTCCGACTCGTGAAAACCCAACAGTATCTATGGATTTATATGTTGTTTCTTCATCAGGTATTTCATCTTGAATTGTGCAGTTTATTAAAGTCACATCAATGTTTTTGGCTGCCAATATAGCACGCTCACTAATCCATTGATTATTTTTATAATTCTGCGATAAATTTGGGAAAACTTTGGCAATCAATTCATCAGTGGATTTTACAATGTGACAAAAGTTTTCTGGTAATGTAATATAGTGTGTGGATTCGTCCATTTCCATTTTACCATTCCCAATATCTAACAATTGTTTTGCAAATCTTTCAGAAGATTCATCTTGTTGTAATTGAACACGCATATTGGTCTTTAAAGATATTTTCTCCACATACCGCCATAACATTGATGATTTGAGACATGCATTCAATTCATCTGCAGGTGTTGAACGTGGTATAACTGGTAGAGTTTGTCGAAAATCACCAGCTAGCAAAATAAGTGCACCACCCAAGAGCTGCTCAGTTCCTCTCAAATCTTTTAATGTGCGATTGAGTGCTTCCAAGGATTTCTTGTGTGCCATGGTACATTCATCCCATACTATAAGCTGACATGATCTTAGTACTTTTCCCATCCCAGAATATTTGATAATATTACATGTTGGCGTTTCAATTACCTGCATATTTAATGGCAATTTCAATGCTGAATGTGCTGTTCGACCACCGTCTAAAAGAGTTGCTGCAATACCAGATGATGCAATAGCAAGTGCAATATTATTTTGTGATCTTATAGTTGCCAGAATAAGTGAAATAAGAAAAGTTTTGCCAGTGCCTCCAGGTGCATCTAAGAAATATAAACCACAACTCTTGTTAGATATTGCATAAATGTGTCATATGCTGTTCGTTGTTCTAATACCAATCTCGGCAGATTAATTCGAACAAATGTTTGTAATTCATTAACATCGAAGTGCGTTTCTCGTTGTATATCACGATCGAAAATGTCACTACCAGATCTATTTGAAGCAATCATTCCCAATTCTGTCAGTGATGTATCAGACACCCTCAGATGGCATTTGGTCAATGGCGGTTTTAAATAATTTAATTAATTCATTATGTTGTTCAAACAAATTTTGTAATTCAGCGACAATCTTTCGTTTAGTACTCATATTCAGTTGACACCGTCTGTTGATTTGTTCGTCAGTATTTCCCATAAAATATATCTGAAGATATTTGTGATCAGCATTTGGCAAGGGTAGTAGTGATCCAGCATGGTGATAAATTTGCCCTTGTACTTTAAATGTTGGCATATAATTTGCGCTAACGTTATTCGTTGCTCCGAACGATGTCATTTGGAAGCATGAATTGTACTTGCGTAATATTTCAAAAAATTTTTTGATTGACTTGTTTCACCTGATACTAAAGTTAATAATGGTTCAGGTGGTGAACGCAAGTCTGGTAACTTTACTTTTCCACCTGCACAGCACATACCTGGTGTTTCATTTTTAAATTTTTGAGCACAACAATACGTACACTTTTTATCCATTTTTCCAATAATTACACTTGGATGAAGACTGTAATTGTAAAGGGGATTGTAATTGAAACCACATAAATTCAAATCAGTATGTATCGTTCGTCTTGTCTGTGTCCTGCGAATTCGATTCCTTTGATGTCTTGCTTGCCTCTGTTCACTCGTTTCTAATGATCGAGCAAGAGCAGTGTGAACTCGATCTCTTTCTTGCTAGCTTGTCTCTGCTCACTTGTTTCTAATGATCGAGCAAGAGCAGGGTGAACTCGATCTCTTTCTTGCCTAGCTTGACTCTGTTCACTCGTTTCTAATGATCGAGCAAGAGCAGTGAGATCTCGATCTCTTTCTTGCCTTGCTTGCCTCTGCTCACTTGTTTCTGAAGCTCGAGCAAGAGCAGTGTGATCTCGATCTCTTTCTTGCCTAGTTTTTCTCTGTTCACTTGTTCACTGAAGCTCGTTCTTCTCTTCTCCTTTTTGCTTGATTTGTAGATCGACCAATGGCACTTCGCTTTGGTGGCATAATTGTGGGGTTAAATAAAACGTATTTCCAATTATTTTCTTCAGCTGGAAATCAATAATATTTTTGATTTGTATTTTTATTTTTATTGCAACTGTTATTAATGGGTATGTTATTTTTTACAGTTTTATTTGCTTTATAAAAGTAAATTCTATGACTAAATTTCATGAGTAACAATTTAATTTTTCAATTTATCCATGTTAATTTTTCAATTTTAACAAATATTACTAATTAAATGTTATTTTGATATTTTTGGGATATTTGTTCGGGAGCACCTAGAACTCTGATTTAAAAAAAAAATTGCAAAAACCTTCCCGGGGATATAACACATTCATTTTTATATATATAAAGATTTATTGCCATAAAAAAAACTACACATTTCTATAGCAAGAGATTGACCTCTGCTGAAAGGTGGACAAAAAATACAAACATTACCAGAAGAAAAATTACAAACATTACAGCTTAATCATCAAAGTAATAAAATAATATTAAATACCTGATTAATAAAGTAGATAGTAACAATGATTAAAAAATACTTTATTCATTTATACAAATTATTTTAGGGAAGGAGTTTGAGGGATCTCCTCGTAGGTATTAAATAGTACCTTTACAAACCTATGTATACCTTTCCTCCAAAGCCTCAGAGATAAAGTAAAATGAGCGGTTTAACTTTTCTTTATTTTCTATATCTAGTCAGTTAGCAAAAACATAAGAACTGTGTGAAGGTAAATACCTATTTAACAACCTCCTTCTCAAAATTTATAATAAGGGCATTCCAAAATAAAGTGCATATTATTATCATTTTGCCCTCCGCACAAGTAAAGCAACTCTTTTAGAATCAAATAAATAGGCTATTCCATTATAAAAAATCCTGTGGTGACGATCACGCTAGTCTAATTTGAGCATATCATAAAGGTTATAAGCAATATCATAAAGGTTTTAATGATATTGCACCTAATATTTGCATATGAACTACCATTAACCAAGGGACATATCAATCTATAGTGGATGTTATTGAAGAGTTGAGTACTTCATTGACGTCAGTTTGGAGAAAGATTTTTTTTTTTTTTTATAGCTCTACAGCCCTTGTAGGGCCCTGGCTTCCTTAGTAATTTTCCTCCAGTCTTCTCTCTCTTTTGCCTTATACCTCCATCGTGTTATGCCCAGCTTGGCAATATCTTCTTCCACTTCCTCAATCCACCTTCTCCTCGGTCTACCGACCTTTCTTCTTCCTTCAGGTTTATTTCTGTACAACTTACTTGTAGTACTATCCCTATCCATGCGCTCTACATGTCCCAGCCAGTCAAGTCTTTTCCCTTTAATTTCAGCTACTATGTCTGGCGACGCGTAAAGCTCACTGAGCTCCCTGTTTTTCCTAATGCTCCAAACTCCGTTCTTCAGGTTAGGGCCAAATATTTTTCTTAAAATCTTCCTCTCCCAAACCCTTAGCATGTTACTATCGCTCCGGTTCAGCAGCTATGTCTCTGATCCATAAATTACAACCGGCCGAATAATAACTTTATAGATATGGAGTTTGTTCTTACGTGAAATGGACTTTGACTTCATTATCCGGCTCAATGCAAAGAAGCATCTGCTACCTGCAGCCAACCTCTCTTGAATTTCACTTTTCACATCCCGCTGCTTTGTGAATATGGCTCCCAAATATTTAAATGTTTTAACATTTTCAAACTTATTTCCGTTGATGTTCACATAACTTAACCGACATATTCTGCTGTCAAACCTTGAAGCTAACATGTACTTGGTTTTGTCACAGTTTACTCGTAAGCCAACGGACTTTGCCTCTTTTTCTAACTGCTCATAGCTCTCCTCCAAGCTCTAAAAGTCCTTCCAACTAATATGACGTCATCCGCATACACCAAATACTGAATGGATCGTTCAAAGATCGTACCATTCGGGTTTACCTTAATACTTCTGATGACCTTTTCTAAACTAAGGTTAAACAATATGGTTGACAGAACATCACCTTGTCGCAGTCCTCTATTAATGTTAAACAGTCTTGAGCAGCCACCTTGTACTTTCACTTTTGCTGATGAGTTATTCAAACACATCTTCACCAGATTGCTCAGTTTCATAGGGATACCAAACTCCTGTAGAATTTCAAAAATCTTGCTCCGAAACAGACTGTCGTATGCTTGTTTAAAATCTATAAACAAGTGGTGTAGATCGATGTTATTTTCATAACACTTCTCGTGTATCATCCTCATTGAAAAGATGTGGTCGATAGTCGATCTATTCCTACAGAAGCCAGCCTGGTAGTCACCCAATATCTTTTCGGAATACTGCGTCAGTCTCTTTGCCACTAATTTGCCATAATCTTGTACACAATGGACAACATGGCTATTCCTCTGTAGTTTTCGCACAGTGTCCTCTCTCCCTTTTTGAAAATCGGACATATAACTGCTACAGACCATTCCTCTGGCATCCTTTCCTTCACCCAAACATCTACTATTAACTTGTAAATTGTTTCCCAGAGTAGATTGCTTCATAGTTTTATCATTTCAGAGACTAAACCATCAATTCCCGGTGCCTTATTATTTTTTAGCTCCATTATAATTTCATCGACTTCCTCTTTTTCCGGATATTCTACATAATCCTCTTCATCAGGTGGATCGGGCTCCCTTTGTGTATTTCCCTCCTCAGGCATCTCATTATCCTCCTCATCTTGCATATTTAGGAGCTCTTCAAAATACTCCGCCCATCTATTCCTAACATCCGTTTCCCCTCCAATCAAGTTACCATCTTTTCCTCTGCAGAACTGAATACTCGGTTGAAAACCTTTTTTCTCCATCTTAACAGCAGTATAGAATTCTTTAATTCTGCTATTTACTCCATCCTCCTCCATTCTCAGTAACTTCGTCTTAGAGAAAGATTTTTTTAAGTTATTAGAGACCAAGACCGTTGCTACGCCTCCAGATGTCCTGCGCTCCTGTAGAATAAAGCATTTGTCTCACAAGAGCCACCCAGTTAAAAGGAATGTCAGAACCATCCAAAAGTTTCACAAGTCTTCTATAGCATATCTTCAGAGGTGAGGTGCTTTACATCTATAAAATCTTCAGCCAGAATCTTATAGATTTTTTTAAAAATATTGGTTTTCACTTGCCGTCATTCAACTTCCAGCGAACGAAACTATTGAAGACTTGTCGTGGCAAATTTAAGAGCAACTTTAAGAATTTCAATTGGACACGATCGACAATGGTGAAGTAGTTCAAGGCCCAGTTTTCTAACTGATCCCAAACTTCTGATCGGTAATGTATATGTATGTAGGGGGCGGCAATTTGTCTTTTTGTCCGGCGCGACGTAACCGCTAGAACGGGCGGTGATACGTTTCATTAAAATCAATAACCCCGTTTTTATTTATTATCTTTTATTTTAGCATTACATCCTCATAATTGTAATTGTTGTTCCTATTGTTTGGTTAGCATACTCACAGATGCGCTAAGATCCCTGAAGATGTAATGCTCAATTCTGGAAATCTTTTACTAAAATATCTTTATAATTCATAAATTACTTTTTAACAGTAAAAATATCTCGGTTATATAGTGTGTGTGTGATATTAGTATTGAAACTTTTCTTTAGGATTTCATTTTTTATTTCTCTGAATGAAACATTTCTCTGGGAAAATTCTATAAGGCAGTTTTAATTAGATGCGGGTTTTCCTATAAAGTGTCAATTTGGTTTGTTAAACAAAATAATATTGTCTAAATAATAATAATCTAATGTTTATAATATTGTAATATTTATCTAAATAATATTAATCAGAATTAAATATGTAGACATAATTCTGTGTTTGAAGAAAATCGGTTGACCGGAAGTTCATTTTTACTGAACCATTTTTCCAGTTTTTTGGCGATTTTCTCCATAAAAGTATCGATTGATTTTTTTATTAAATTTATGAATACAGGAAACTATCACATTTGTTCGAAACTATTTTCAGAGTAAGAATCTTCATTTAAAGAACATTTGAGGAGGTCTAACTTTATGCTTTCCTCAAAGAAAAAAAGAATCATTTTTTTAAGTTTAGTTTTTTTATAGTAGTAATTTATTGAAATTACATATTTTAAAGTTAAATATCATTGTAAAGCGGACAAAATATTTTAACTGAATATGAGGGAACTATGAAACTTGGCTCTATCCTTAGAGATATACACTTTGCTTTATTGGAGAACAATTAATTCACTTAAAGGAAAGTTCTGCGGTATTATCAAGAGCACTTAATTATCAGCTTCTCCAGAGTCTATAAAGTGAAGGAATTTTAACTAGTAAACAACTTTCGAGATATGTGGGCTTCATAGTAGACACAATATTCCCCACCAGATCTTATCTGTACATAAACATTTTTTTTTTTTTGTCTGACCGTTCCAGGGTTCAGATGGTAAAGAAAGTTTCTAGCTCATTTCAACACCCAGTTTATATACTATATTTTGTAGATTATAATTGTTGATTATTGAATTATGTTGAGTACTGAAAATAGGAATACATAAATTGTTTTGTTTGTAACTTAATCTCATATTTACTTATTACCATTTACTTACAAAAGACTAATGGAAAGTCTTTAATTCAAAAACTTATATAGATTATTTAGAATTTTTACTTCGTTTTAGTACTGATAGGAGGAAATATTTGTGATGTGTCAAAATTTTTAATATCGCGTTTTCACTGGGCATATTCCTTTTTAAGGTCCCTGATTCTGAAGAAATGGTCGAAGTGGGAAAGTGGTATTGAGAAAGTAGTGTGTGTATGTGCGTGTGTGATTGTATGTTTATTTGAACAGCATAGTTCAAAAACGAAAAATCGCTAGAAGTTCAAACTTGATATTTCGTTTGGATATCATCAAAGGATCCTGTAGGATACACAAGTAGTATATCTATATTTAAAAAAACTCACGTTTACTGAATTGTTTAAAAGAACATTATTAAGTAAATAAAGTAGTAAGAGTTAATTAGGAAGAAGCTAATTAGTAAGAGGATCTTAGGAAGAGAAAATCGAGACTGCTGGACTCGAACACAGAATCTCTGCAATCCTAGTCTAGCGCGCTCCCACTCTGATCTAATCCCTTTACTTTAATTGCAACAATTACAATTATGAGGATGTAATACTAAAATCAATGATAATAAATAAAAACATCAGGGTTATTGATTTCAATGAAACGTATTCACCGGTGGTAAGGCACTAAACTTTATGATTAATTGCTTTAAGATTAATATCTATATACAATTAAGGCTCGATATTAAGCATCTAGGTGTAACATTTGCTTCTTTTTTTTCAAATTGTTACTTAAAAGAAAATGTTTTTTGTGGTGATATCAAAGGTTATAAAAAAATCAGAATGTACAAATAAAGTACTTAAACTGAAAGGCCATTCTGAAAGGCCATTCATAAATAGAAACAATGTAATGTAATGTGAAGTGTATTTGTAGTGGCTTGAGCAGAGTTGTAAAAGGGCTTGTAAGTATGTTTGAGGTAAAGATAGAAGTATTAAGAAATAATCAAGAGAGCACCACTGCTTTTAAAATAGATATATTCTCTAAGAGAAATTAAATTACTTTAAAATATCAATAATAAGCTTATAATAAACTCTTATAACTTAAAACTGGACAGTTCTAAAGTGTTCTCCTTGGTGTCTACAACAAGTCTGTCCTGGAAAGAATGTCTTCTCTTTGTTCGTTCAGTTCCACCCCTGTGAGGAGAAGGGGGTAGTACAATGCCATAAAGGTTCTTGAACCCTCCCAGTTACTGGAATTGTTTTACCTAGCTTGTCCTTTTGCAAGGGAATGTCAATATTCTTAATTTTGATTATTTTCTTTAAATAAAATCGTTATACTTTCTTGCATCAATCACATTATCCTCATCCTCAAGATTATGGTATGAAAGAGTAACCAGTTGCCATTATAAATTTCCCCCTCTCCTACAGATTGTTTAGTATGCATTTATTGCAAGTAATAGCTTTATTAAAATTTAAAAGGGAGTCAGACAATCTTTCATTTGTGTCATCACATGTTCAAAGATAGACTCATTTGAAGAAGCTGTATTTTCACATAACTTCAAACATCAGCTACAAATTCTTCTTACAAGATTTCATCAGATTATTCCAATCAGTCATCAATTTTATATTTTTTATAAATTGATATTCCCATTCACATTTCTTCTATGATTATTACTTTTTATGGCCAATCGTTAATAGTAATGATCTGACAAGCTTTCTTTGTTCATAACTAGGTTTTTTCAGTTTAATATGAAAGATGTCATTTGATTAGAAGAAATAGTTAAGACTATGTTAATGATACCGTTAAGGCTATGAAAAGTGGGAAATCCATCATCAACATTGTATATAACCATTCATTTTACTGTTTCTAAAGTTCTTCCTTCGTAAGTTTCATTCGTTATTTTGCCAGGCCAGGGATTGGGCTCTGGATTTGTTACTATCCATTCTAATCACTCAAATCATTCAGCTCGTGGTTTATATCTCTACTAATATCAAGATAAAACACTAGCTAAAATGAAGTTAGGACCGTATTTATTCTTAACCTCAGCTAGTACTTTATCTTCAACCTTAATTTTACTTATTAAAAATGCTTAAAAAATTTTCAAACAGAACTATAAGCCAGTAAAGTTAGTTATCTATTAAAATTATTAATTACCACATTTATTATTTGATCTGTTGCAGTAATTAAAGTCTTCTGATTAATTATAAAATTATGTCAAACGGAAAACAAGTAGTTTATGTCAATGAGATATTATATTCTATTCTTGACGTCATATAATAGAAGACTGAAATAAGAGATAGGATAAATGAATATGTATAGACATGGATGGCCCCACTAATCCATGTAATACTCCTTGGACTTCTTATAGCAAAGCCCTTCTACACTGAAATTTCTCACGCTGCTTTCTAATCCATATTACCATAACATTCATATTTTAGTTTTTTCTCCGTTAAGAAAAACTTTTTTTTGCTAAACAAAATTTTCTACATACCTAAAAAGAAGTTAAATATATGGTAATATTCATATTTTATTTTTTTCACCTAGCCATTTTTTTCGGCTATTCAGCTAGTCTATTTCGCTCGATCAGTATAAAAAGGCTGCGCTGGCGATTGATCGTTGTTCGTTTAGTTAGATATCCAGAAGGCACATGAGAACAATATCGAACGCAAACAACTTCTCCCTATATTCATAAATATATAGTAATCAGTGATCATTCTTTTTGATCAAACTCGTCTTCATAACTAAGTCCAAGGTTTTTTTTTACTTAAATTTGCAAACTTCAGGCTAACATTTAAATTAACGCTGACCATAGCTATTTAATACAAAGTATTTTTAATTGGATCATAACAATGTATAAATTCTATTTGAAACAATTTATGTGAAACACACACAACTAACAATTATTACAATAACAATTAAAATTAGGAAAGGGAATAGCTTAGTGGTTAGCGTACTGGTCTCCCATGTGGAGGATCCGGGTTCGAGTCCAGTTGTGCTAAACTTGGATTTTTTTCTTCCTAGGAGCCTCTGTAGCTCACTGTCCGGTGATGGCATCGAGAGAAGACTGACCGGAGGCCGGCTGTGCACTGAGAAGGCTCCGGGCCCAATGACCATAGGGTAAAAGCTAGAAGAGATGACGCACATTTCAAAGTTATGCCCTGTATCAAAACAGAGGAGATAGATTAAAGAGTAATGCTCATAAAACATATGTCAACTCCTATTGTCTACATAAAAGAAGTAAGCCAGCTACTGTTGAAAAGAATAGATTGAGATGGTTGGGACATATGGAGAGGAAGTATATAGAGAGAGTTCCCCAAAAAATTTAAATGGCATGATTGGGGGAATGAGAAAGAAAGGAAGGCTACCTATAAGGTGACTGGAGGACGTAGAGGAGGATTTGAAGAGGATTGGCGTCAAAAAATAGAGAGGCAGTTGATGGAGAGGAATGGGAAAGAATTGTTGAGCAATCGTAGGTCCTCAATGGGCCGTAGCGCTAGGAAGTGAGGCATATAAGGTTTAGTGTAATACGGCGGTGTTCTTATGGAGAAAATTCCGGAAATGAAATTACTATCCAGTAAAAAAGTACTTCGGGCTAATGGCATTTTTTTATAGTTACTCAATACTGTAAACAACCTCATGATCAGAACGAAATTTTAAAATATTGCAATATAGATTCGATTTTAATTGCAACAGACCGCAAAATATGGAAATGGTTAAAAATTTATTATATTCTTCATGTTGGCTTCGTAGGATCTAAATTCTCTAAAAACCATGTCTAGCAAGCGGTTTTAAAATAGAGCTTTGATAACTGAAATGTTATAAGTTAATGGATAGCTTAATGGAATTCAGTTTGCTTACTTTGAAAAGATGTTGAACTAAAATAATATTTAAGCAGACCGCTGATCCGACGCTGTCAGTAGATCTGCAAAGGAGATGAATAACCATATATAACGATGGCTGATATATGGGAGAAAATATTTGCTCTAGAGAGTTGACAAAAATTTAGGAATAAATTTTCCACTATGACTTTGGTTGATAATGATCCGGAATTTATCATAAAAATGGTTGACTTAAACAAACGGTTATTAAGGCTGCAAGAAATATATTAAAGTTCAATATTGAATATATTGAAAGAGTGCCTAATCTTCACTTCAACAATGCGTTAGGCCAGTCTCTAATCAGATATGAGGTCCTATACATGGGTATGCATTATTAGAAGCCATCCAATTCGGATTGAAGGAGATTCACTTGGAAATAGGGGATGGTCTTTGTTCCTGTGTTTGTGAAAATAATTGTTTAATTTTTATTCAGGTCTAAACGAAGTAATCACTTATGCAATTAGAGACGGTACGGGGCTCCTAGCACAGCCATGCGACCGCTTATTTCGCTTAGCTAGCTTTGTTAGCTTTGACAGATCGCTCTCATACTTCCAATGGTAGTGTCCCCTAATTGACCTTCAAATAGGTATCCAGCTTAAATCCCCTGGTATAGATGAAATCAATACAAAAATTCACTAAAATAATTAATCATATAATGATGTTTGGCCATTTTCCTGATATATGGAAAACTGCCAAAATAATTTTTATGCCTAAGCCCGGTAAGGATCCATCCCTGCTTAATAGCTGCCGACCGATCTCTCTATTTCCTTGTCTTAGTAAACTGACTGAGAAAATTATCTTAAAGCGTCTCACCTCATTCATTGATTGCAACAGATTACTGTCTTCTTGTCAGGTTGGCTTCCAGCCTAAACACTCGAATAATGCCCAGTTAGCTAGAGTAACTGACTTCATTCAGCACAATTAGAATTTGAACAAATATACAAGGGATGGCTTTGATAGATGTAGAAAAAGTCTTCGATTGTGTTTGGCACGATGGCCTTATCTACAAATTAGTCCAATACAATTTGCCCAGATATTTAATTTATTTCGTCAAAAGCTATTTAACTAATAAAAAATTCCGCGCTGCTCTCGGTAGTTCTTTTTCAGGTGTAAGGTCAGTTGCAGCTGGTGTTCCTCAAGGCTCGGTCCTGGGGCCGACACTGTTCAATATTTTTATTAATGACATAGCTAAATTAAGATTAAAATCAAACTGCTGTCTATTCGCTGACGATACTGCCTACAATATATCCTTTGTCCGAGTTATAATAGCCAACCACTTGTCCATTACTTTAAAAAATGGGGAATTAGGCCAAACAGTACTAAGATTGAAGCAATTTTATTTACGCAGGAGGCCACATCTGACCCATTTTGTCTAAGTTAATGGAAATATCCTTCCTTGGGCCAAAGAACTAAATATCATGTGCAGCCTACTTCCACTCTTAAGCTGAAATTCTAACCTGAATTTTCTGAACAAAAAATTAATATACTATCTGTACGTACGTTCAATTTTATTATACGCTGCTAGTGTCTGGACAAACACTTGTCCTACTAATTATGGAAAATTACAAAGAACCCAAAACAAAAGTGTCAGATTACTGAATTAGAAAGAGAGGCTGGTATTCTACATGAACACATCAAGTTTTCATTCGAAGAGACCTGTCCTCCCAAGTTGGTTAGTGGTAGTAGAAACCCCTGGTAGTCTTCTTCGTTAGAAAAGCTAAGAGGACAAGTTAGGGGCTCTTACAAGAAGGCTGTCCTAACCGATTCTTCGGAATCATGGGATAGCTACAATAGTCTTTAAAAAGCATATAAATATAATTCAGGAAAGCTAAGAGAAACCCTTGGAGATCGTTTTGCGAGGATCTAAAGTCGACTCAAGAGACACCTAGGCTGGTACGGATTCTTGTTAAAAATAAGGACTGTCAGTAGGAAACTTTAAGATATACTGACGGTTCTATTACACGAGGAGAAATGGAGACATTACACTCTTCCCGGATAACATACCCATTTCCCGGATAACATAAACATAAAAGCACTCCTTCACCTGCGGTTGGTGGAAGGAAGCTAGTTCCTAGTGACCTAGCTACCGTGGACGAGGTAGTTACTATACTGTAGATAGAGTGGTTTGGGCAGTGCAAATTTTCTCAAAATTTAAGTCCCCTGGAACTGATGAAGTTTATTCCTGTCAGCTATCAAATGGTGGAGATATACTGATGGATGTGTTGATAAGGATTATACTATAGGAAAATCGACAGAGATTGCTTTGCATTGTCTGGTCGGTAGAATAGAATCTGCTCTAGAGACAAAGAAATGTGCTTTAGGGTGCTTCTTTGATGTTGAAGGGGCATTTGACAGAGTATCGTTTGATGCTCTTGAAGATTCCCTATCGAAAAGGTATACAACCAGTTTTAATTAACTGGATAGGCATGTATTTAAAGAGTAGAGTTATACAGGCTTACCCATAGGTATGCGCACTGTGGTTGTGGGAGCGCG
>JAAEAF010008671.1:0-38068 GCA_011037195.1 Triatoma infestans | reverse complement strand
ATCCAAATACAAGAGTATCAATTGTATTTGCTCTGTGCAAGTCTATGTTATTACACTGTTTGACAAAAACACCCTCATGATGGGCGAACGCCCGAAACCGGTCGATGACCACAAAAAGAAGCAGGCCATCATGGAAAATATCTCTGAACCACTTTTACTCTCTTTTTTTATCTCACAACTCGAAGCGCAGTTCAGTTTTCGCTGATAGAATCCAGACCTTCATTTTATATTCCATGATCTAAAAATAGGGCTTTCCTAGTCGCACTTCCGGTTCATGGATTTTACCCGAAATCTTCCTATCTAATGCGGTGGTAGTACCAAAACGGAATACGAAGTTTGCTTTCTACGATTTTTCGTTTATAAGATATTCTGTTGACACACACACACACACATACAGACATTCGCTAAAAACATTTTTTTCGTTTTCAGGGGACCCTTAAAATCTATTTTCGGTAAAAATACAATTTCAAAAATCTCAAACGATCTCAATACTTGCTCTTAATAGAAGTAAGAGAAAGTAAAAATTTCTTGTAGAAATAATTTATAAATAAAATAAAAATGTTTCTTCAATTTGGAAATTCTGACTAACATTTAGAGTTGTTATCAAAATTAAGAGGGCTATTTAGTATGTAACGAGATAAAGAACTGCAAATCAAAAGGTATTTATATTTAATTAAATTCAACTATATTATATTTGTTCTAACTAAATGTTAGTAAAAAGAATGTGATGATATAACTGACAATTTCCAAGAACGCTATCTTCAAATTCTCACATATTTCTCGCAGTACTATAGTTCTAGGAATCGTCTTCTACTAATCTTCTTGCTTACAGTAATTGCTACTTTAGAGCATCATCTAATTTCTTCTTCCTGTCTAATTTCAGCCAATAAAGTAGCGCGCAGCTTCCTTCTTCGACGAACTTTTATTAGAAGTTTGATTCACTTTAACAGCTTTACTTCTAATACTCTGATTGCTCCTTTCTTCTTACTCCTTCTTAGCTAGCTCTTCATTCCTATATTAGACATGTCTCCATCTCTAACGGAGATTTGAATTAAATAAGGTCTCTCGTAGACTTGATTTAATTGCTCCAAGGTAATGAGTTTGCCATTTATGACTATTTTATTGTCTCATACTTTAAAAAGGATTCCACAATTTCTAACTCTCTTTCAAGAAGACCATAAATTTCTCCATATCTCTCTTATTTCGGGAGTAAAATCCTAAGAGATACTAAGAAGTTTTTTGCCATTCAACTTCTTGCTGTCTCACAGAACGTGGTTTCTTAATTTAAAGTTCTGTTTATCTTCACAAACATTGGCCTAACTTTTCGATCTACATCCAAACTTCTCACTTGAACAATGTCAGAAGTATAAAATGTCAGTATGTTACTTATACTTTTCCTTTTCTATTCTTCTGCATTATCATAATTATATTATTGCTCTATTTCATTATTCCTTGAATTCTTATCTCGAGTTCTTACTTTTTATTTATTCATTGAGTCTAGCATTCATTTTTTTTTTTTTTTTTATTGAAGCGGATTGAATTTTTTATTAGAATAAAGACACTTTCATTATTCTAAGTTGGATTTTGTCGTCATTTAAAACGCTATTTGACCATAGCTGCAGTGTTACATGACCTCTATTACTTCTTTAACATCCGTCACATTAACTAGAAATCTGCACTTTGGAAGAACAACATTATAAGATACGATTTATGGTTTCTGAGAGAGATGAAACCGTCCGAAATTTACTTCATCTTCGCACCTGAACCTACTGGGAAAATCTTTAATTAAATGAGACTATACATTCTTAGTTGATTAGCGAAAAACCTTAGGATGCTTTAGATTTTAGCTAGTTAAAATGAATTCTTGTTTTTCAAGCATGACACTAGAGTCGCTAGTTGTACTCTAAACGAATAATGAACATAAGTGCGATATCGATAGCGGAGTGGAAAGAGTCGGTAAATGTAAGAGGCAAGTAATTGTGGATTGTGGTAAATTATGGGAGCAAAAACTGTTTAGCCCATGTATTTCTTCAGAAGTGCAGAGTTATTGTGAACCCGAACAGAGCGCTTGTGGTGTTAGCGGTCTGGTCAAATATCTTTTAGTTTTAAGAGAAATAACTTTTTTAAAGTGTACAAACTCCGCTAGCTATGAAACATTTTTGATTGTAAAAGTTTACATTTTTAAAAATGTTTTTCTAGAAATAGTTTCTGATTATTAAAGTTAAAAATCATATAACACTACCGTGGGCAATGTAATATATTTTTTTAACTTAAACCACTATCACATTTCCTACACAATTCATAGTTGAAATTCATATTCAGGAAGATTAAGTAGTTTAACATTTTAAATATTCATTCTACATTGTGACGTTATTTATTGTAGTGAATAACTATTTATAAATATCCAAGTATAGGATAACTTTTTATTCTTTCAAAGAAATTTCAGTATTTTATTAACTAATGGTTAAGTTTACTGCACTAACTGTAAACATAAAAGATTAATGATTTTTGTTGCCCTTATTTCATAATTTTTGAAAACTTTTAACTATAGCTGAGAGCATAGAACAATTTAATCAATTATGTTCTCTGTCTAAATTTAGTAAGAATAAAAACATTATACAAAAAGTTAGACCAAAACCCTCCCAGCATGTTGATTTAGTTCAAGTAAACAAATAAAAAACATCTTTCAAACTCTAGGAGTTCCACTAAGTTATTGGAAAATATTTATTATTGTGGATGTGATGTACGTATTCTTATAACATTCTTGCGTGTTTTTTTTCTGCGAAGAAAAACTGTGAAATCTCTTGGGAAATATCCAGGGGCATCCGATTTTATGGAATATTTCAGGATATGCTGAAATGTATATCCTAATGTATACTTTGTAAGTTAAATCTTATTTACTACTTATTTGTGAACCTACAATTCATACATCCAAGAGTCGTCAGTGCCCTTAAAGTTTGAAGCCATGCAACACTACCATAAACAAATGATAGTACAATTTTTTTATACACATTGCAATAAATTAGTTTTAAATTTCCTTATTAAATTTAGTTTATTAGTTTCACAGCACCAAAGAATTGAAAATAAAAAAAAAACTAGCTCTCACTTCAAGACATAATTTTTTTTTTGTGATACCCTACTTCATTTTCTGATCCTCGGCCAGTTTCGAATGTCTTGATAAACATTGGGATAACACAATGCAAAAAAAAAAAAGACTGTGTTGTAATACTGTTTATCAAGACATCCTCATGTCGGGCGGACGCCTGAAACCGGTCAATGACCACAAAATGAAGGAGGCAAAAATCTTTGATAATTTCCAGCTCTGTGGGTCCAACAACAAGAAAGAATTTTTTATTGCCAGCATAATAAAAACCAAGTAGAAAGAGATAAATTATTAAGGAATTGTGTCGAACAATGTAGATAAACTGTGAGATTCATTTAATACACCACATTAAAATTGAAACCGTTTGTCTGTTTACTTATTGACTGTATCTCGTATAAATAAATAAGAAGGTTACAGGTATACCAAGTTAGTTTTTAGGACACAAGATCTACCTGAATGTGGACTATATTGCAGATCACCGAACAACGCTGCAATCAATCCCAATAATACTGATTATGCAGTTTAAAAAAATAAAAAAATAAACCTAAAATCTCAGCTCCCCTAGAATCCTAGTAAAATCTCCCGAAATAAAAAATGTATCCAACAAAAGTATACGTTTATACAAATATGTAATTAGCATTCAATTTAAAGAAAACCATTCATTAAAGTCGTCCTTCTGGTTAACCTTGTGAAATATTTGAAGCTTATTGTCGCAATTCCCCACCTAAAAATCTCAGAATAATCAATTTTCCTAGAATCAAAATGTCAGCTCCATTGTATGGAAGTAGAATTTCAAGAAGATCGTTGATGTTATTTTCAAATGATGGAAAGAAATAATCCAGTAAAACTGGTCAACATACTGCCGGGTTGATGTATTTTCTATCGAAACATTCCATATATGAGGGTGATTCAATAAGTAACGAGACAAATCGCTGTAGCTCAGAAACGTTTTGTTTAATCAATACAATAGTTTCAGTACGCAAGTTGGCATCCTCGTAATTAGTTTCTCATCAGCTGTTCGAGAGTATTTGGTAAGCATAATCTCAAACGTATTCAGTTAACAATAGCGAGTCCGCTCGAGATTGTATTTCGGAAGAACAACGCTCAGTGATTAGATTCTTAGTTGCAGAAGGTATCAAGGGTAGTGAAATCCACGAAAGAATGTTGAAAGTATACAGGAATAATTGTTTGAACCGTTCAAACTTTTACAAATGGGTAGAACAGTTTAAAAGTGGCCGTGTGTGTCTTTGACGAGCAACAAAGTGGACGACCGGTTGAAGTTGCAACTTCCTCCCTGAATTAACGCGTTAATTCAGGACGACAGGCGTATTACTGTTGAACTGATAGCTGAAGAAGTATACGCTGTCCATAACATTATTCAGAATAAGCTGCAATACAAGAAACTTGTGCGAAATGAGTTCCAAAACAACTTATGGACGCCTACAAAGAAACACTTCAAAAAGTGGGGTGGGAGACCCTTCCATATCTCCCTACAGCCCCGACCTGGTTCCATCGGACTTCCATTTATTTGGACCCCTTAAAGAGGCTGTACGTGGGAAACATATTCAATCGAATTAAGAAGAAAAAATCAGGTGCAAAAGTGGCTTCGAGATCAACGCAAAGTATTTTATGCCAGAGGCCATACACAAATTAGAAGAACGTTGGGACAGGTGTATAAATGTTGCTGGGGACTATGATGAAAAGTAGCCAAAGTTTTGTATTGATTAAATAAATCGTTTTTGAGCTACAACGATTTGTCTTGTTACTCATTGAATGACCGTCGTATATACTACGGTGATATCTAAATGGAACATCATGTTTGCAAATATTTTTTTCATACAGGCACTGGACCATTTGTTAAAAATTTATTTTTCATGTTCCAACGAAGAATCTTAAAACATATATTATATGCGAAAAAACTCAATTTGATACGATCACAATAATACTTACTCTTATACCGATTGTGCAGTTTACAAGGAAAAACTAAACTCTCGCGTTTCTCAGAATCCTATAAAAACCATTTAAATAAAAACAGAAGGGTGGGAGGCTGTTCGCGTCTATGATTGTTCTTACATGCCCCTCCTAAACGAATATCAAACGCCAGTACAGCCTAAAATTTTATACACGTCCGCGCGAAGCAGAATGGCTACTAGCCGCAGTCTTAGCGTAAGGAAAAATAAAGAAACGTATTTTTCGTAATCACTTAAACTTCAATCCGGCGGACAACAAAATATTTAAAATTTGAAATTTCCCAATAATTACAGTAGTAGAGAAAGTAAAATAATCAATTGATTAACTGTATAGAATTCTGTTGCAATTTTGAAACATTTCCTTGTATAAGCTAAGATGGTCTGTAATTAAAGCTTTAAACTTTAGTTAGAGTTGAACTTTCTAGTAACTTAATAAAGCTGGTTGCAAAAACAGTTCCTTAATTATATCAACGGGCTCAAATTTTACCAAGTGTTTAACTTTCTGTCTTTAAAAGAACTTTTTTTATTTATATTGTATAACCATCAAGAATTTATTTAAGAAAAGTTTATTGTATTTTAGGAAAAAATGATTTTATAATTGCATCATTAAAAAAAAAAGTATTTACAAAATTACCATTAATTAAGAAGTATTAATAATTTCGTTAATGTTTTAGCCTATTCTGGAAATAGTGAATAAAGGTAATTTATGTATTTCTTCTATGATCATCTTAACAAGATATATTTTTCAGGCGCTTTGTTATTTATTAGCTCTGTGCTAACCTCAAAGCTAGTTCGAGCTCATTAACTACCCCAAAGAAAAAAAACAAGAAGTCGGATCTAGATAAAAAATTCAAACCCGGACCTGAACCACCTAAGATTTACAATACTCCAGAAAATCGGACCAATTATCTTAATGGGAAAACAACTGAAATTCTTTCACAGGATCATATGTTCCAGAACCTCACAACTCAAGTGATCTCTCATAAGATAGAATGGAGATATCATAGAGTTGTCTCCTTAAACGACAATTCAGGATCCAACCAGCGGTATAAAAGAAATCCCCCAAGTCCGCTTGAAAGACACAGCAACATCTAACTTGCATTTAGAGGCTACCGAAAACCACTGAACATCTATCCAACCAACTGTATGTTATTTTTTAATTTAAGGCGCGTCAACGTCTATGGTCATTTGCGCCCGGATCCTTCTCAGTGCACTGCCGGCCTCCGAACAGTGTTCTCTCGTTACAGACAACACTGTCCATAAACGGACAGTGAGCTGTAGAGGCTTCTAGGAAGAAAAAAATATGAGGGCAGCATGCTGAATTCGAACCTTCGCGTGGGAGTCCAGCACGCTAATCACTTAGCTATTCCCTTCCCTGTATGTTATTGGGAATGTAATAGAGAGACCCTACTTCTGCGACCGAACATAAGTTTAGAACATTTTGCTTTTTGGTGCTTTAGCCAAACTCTAAATTTCATTTGTCAGAAAACCAGCAAACTTCCTAGAAAACGTACTTCATGATCTAAGAGCTGGAAATTTTCTTTTTTTCGCTCTTAATCTTCTTCTTCCTGCCCTCTTCCATGTCAGGCCCTCTTAACGTTGGCTATTACACTGGTGAGTTCATCTCTATTTTTCTCTTAATTTATATATGGAAGCATAACCTCCACTCCATTTTTATGCTTATAACATCAGAACTTTGTTTAGATTAGATTTAGAAGTGAATCCCATCTGAGAGATCTATTGGGGAGGGGGGCACTTCTGTAGAGCGCGCTGTACAGTCAGGTACTCACAACAGCTTAAAGCATTCACTGCATCTCTTCCAGTTCATGAAATTCTAGTGGACTAACTAAACTCAAAAGAGATACATAGCTTTAGACCCGAAAATGACCCGAAGTGACCAAACCAACCACAATTCTGTGTCAAATGTTCACTCAGAAAGCAGGCGAATAGCACGACTTTGCTTGTTCCATTAGGGTGAGGGTAATTTTCAATTTGGGTAATTTGTATTTTAGATGGTAATTTTAAACAAAAGAATGCTTGAATGCTGAATTCATTTTGCACAGTGCATTTCAATAGATTTTCATTTATATTTAATATTTCATTCAATAAATTCAATTTATTTAGTTTAAAAATCGAAAAAATAAAAAACACTAAGAACAAAAAACTACCACCGGAAGAAAGATACTTGTATTGCAAACAGAACTGTAATTGAAATTTGTGTTTGTGGTCATTAAATGTAACTGTTAATACTTCATTTTAATAATTTAATATTAAACATGCCATTTTTTTAGATGAGACTTTGATAATATATTATTTTATTTAAGGGTTCCTTTTTAATACCTTCTTTCTAAAAATAAATAAATAAATTGCACGGTAAAAAAAGAAGCATAAAATTAAAGAGATAAAAAAAAAAGAGAGACGACATGAAGTGAACTACGCTTTGTAATGTAAATAACATCACAAAGAAAGATTCATCCCAAATTCAACAGGACATCAAAAGATAGATAACGTAATGATGTTATTTTCTTGTTCCTTATGCCAAGACTTTTATTCCATCATAACATCAGCAAAAGATGTGGTACCCGTAATATTTTTTCCTTATAAATTATTAGGTCTGTCATATATAAAATTAAAAAAAACGAAAAAAATGTATAAAGCGTATTATATTTATAAACATATATACATCTTGTATGAAACATTCATGAACTTTCTCTTAATGCAATCATTAAAATTATAAAATATTGTAACGTTTTTCCCTCTAAACTAGCTACTGCAACTAATTTTAAGTGGGTTCGTTTAGATAAAACACTCTAAACTTCAATAAGAAAAACACCAATTTATTGTTTTACACAATAAATTACAAATACAACACTTAATAATAATTAATTCACAGTTTAAACCAACAAAAGTTCACTTTGTTCTTTTTTTATACACTTATCACAAATGCACACTTCGTTTGAAACAAGAATCTCTCTAAACTCTCTGTGGTCCCACTATTTATAACGGTGGAGAAGGGTCTAGAAGGTTATAGATTGTTCTAGAAAGGGCTAGACGCCACCAGCGCTTCCTAGCGGCAAGGAGAACTTGAGGTACCTGCTTTCTCTCCTAGATGGCACCAGTGGCTGCGTTACAATATTATTCTGTGTACAAAGACAGATAGTACTCCAGAATTGTAGTCCAGAAGAAAGTGTCTAATCAAACCCAAATAACTTTTGTAATCTCCAGTCACCGATTCCCCACAATTACTTTAAATAAATTTTCCAAAAACAATTTTTTCAAATAAAAATGATATCTTTATATCTAAGCAGTTACATTCCAAGTTTAAAGAAAATCTTTGGAGCCATTTCCGAGAAAACTTCCAAAAATACTCTGATATCTCTTCTATAAAATTCCACTTCCGGTTAACAGATTTTCTTCATATTTAGAATTGTAGTCATATAATTTTCTTCATATAAATTGCCTTGATTCTTGCTCTTTAAAGCAAAGTTCAACGTTGCAGCTCCTATAACAGAACAACCCTCCCAAAAAAGAATCGATTTTATAGGAAAAAATGGTTCAAATAAAAGTTATAAGCATTTATATGTTTAGATAATATGCGAATGTTAAAGAAAATTGTTGGAACCATTTTCGAGAAAATCGCGAAAAAACGAAACAAAAAACAACAGTAATATCGTAACCTTAATTAACAGTCAATGGATTTCGAAGTTTCCGTGAATATCAAGGTGCTTCTTGCAATTTTTCGTATTTTCAGGTACTATGTGGATACATTCAGTTTTCACAAACAACAGGATCTCTCTAACCTCTTAGTCCATTACAGAAAGCAAACTTCCTCAATTGTCAAAACCCGGGAGCTGTTGAGAGAACTGAACAGTAGGGGCTCCATTTGCTTCAGTTAGACGAAAACTCACGTTGGTCCAACGCAGAATTTTTAGCGAATATTCTTTATGTGTGTGTATGTACAAAGTAAAAAAAAAAAAAAAAATTTCGATTAACTATCTCCACCGCATCTGACCCGTAGGTTTCAGTAAATAATTCACCAAGTGCGATTTTACTGAATCCTTTTTTATTCCCGGTTTCAACCGGTTAAATGTCTTCCAACATATACTATCTACAAAGATAAATACGTATCACTTTTATTTGAAATATTTTTTTTCCAAGAAAACAGATTTTTTTGGAAGGTTCTGGGAAGCAGCTTTCCCTTAAAATGCCATTTAGTATACTGAGTGGTTGTACTGTCTATAAATATTAAGGCATGTTACAAGCATTGCTAGAATTTCAAATTGCCCGGTCATAGCCAGACCAGCTAGGAATGAAGCCGTAGATCTTCTGGCGCAAAGTGAAGCTGAAATGAGTCAGCCAAATACTCCCATACCAATGGGCACAGCAAATCTCTTGATCTGTGCGTCTACCGGCATATGAAAGAAATAGGGAGGGAAAACGTTTGGAACCCCTACTAGATACGGGAGGAAGACACCCAGGTGATCTGCCCAGAAGAGAAGGGATGACTTGCTTTAGACTTCTGACCGGTTATGGTTATCTCCTAAACTCACCTATGCAAGAAGATCCTACATGTATGCCATGCCGAGGAAAAAGAATGGACGGAGAGCGTTTGGTAGACGTATGTCTAATGACACTAGAATAAATATTAGCCACTCGAAAGGAGGACTGAATTGCAAGAGATTGCTACAAAGGTTTTCTTTAAACTTCTAGAGAGCTTACTACATTTAATAAAAATTGATTATTGGAGGCTTTTGAGAGACCTGTGAGTTAAGCTTAAACTGTCGTTTACAAGCTTTGCTAAGGAGTGGAGAGAATAGGCGCTACGACATACAATATATTCTCATTTAGGATATGTTGTCCCCTGAGGACAAATATCTCTATATTTTATTTGTAACGACACGGTCATTGAAATTTCATTAATTCGGCCTTTCGCAACCCCGTATAGTTTGGCAAACATCAGGCGATCAGCAGTTTTAAATAATGGTACGTCTGCCAAACACCATTATTTGGTGAAGTCTAGGAAGGTTTTTTTTTATTTACAAGCAGACATACAGGCTAATGGGGCTATTGATTACCCCAATCTTATAAAAGTGTTCTGGAGGTAGTCATGCCCTGTTCACATTCTAAAGATAGCCGGTTTTTTCTGCTCGACTCAAGTAGTGAGGCAGTGGGTTTTCTATAAGGCTGGGCCATAGTTTCTCTACTGCTTGGTAGATATTGCTAACTTCTAACAGTAGCTTTGAGGCGAAATTTAATGGATACATTTGGCTGAGATGATCTTCCGTCTATTCTATACACTTGTTAGACTACCGAAACATTCTACATTTGTAAGAGCAGCCGAAACGAAGAACATGTTACGTGACGAGGGGCCGAATCCGCTTGTATATCAAGACCTTAACTATTTTTATGTAATGCTGTAAGGCGTATTAAATGTTTAGTAAAAAAGGCAAATTTATCAATTAGATATTAAGGGTAATTGAAGTAAGATAGAGGTATTCGTGTGAGTGTTTCACTTCAGATTTTTGTTTTTTTTATTGTTTACATTAAGACGATATTTTATTTATTTATTGTTTTTATTTTTTGGAGTAACAAAAATGCTATTAAATAAAAAAAAAACCTAGCCTAGAGACAGTTATACAGTAAAACATGGTAATAAAAATGGGCTAGTAGAAAATGTCTTGGGATAGTACTGTCCCATCTTATAAACATCTATATAGAGTTAGAACTACTATGGAACTTACCAAGAGTGCCCTTAATATTAAAGCAATATCCATACCACTAAATGTGTGACTCTCCTAAAAGCTGTCCCAATTCCTCTCAAACCGAAATACTCTAAGTTCTTCTTGCTCTCGCTACAAAAGATAAAACAGATCAATTTATTGTTTCCCCATCATTTAAACATCACTTTAAATTTCTATTATAAGATATGTTTACCATACATACTTTTACAAACACTGAACTTAACAAAAAACAGAATAATTTTATGACAAATAAATATTATTTGGAAAAAATATAAACTAATGTAATTTAGTTAGAACATTATATTTATGTATAGAAGATTTTCTCTGCGGTTATGAACTTAAAAGGTCAAAGTTTTCACAAATAAGTTTTGGGATAATTGGGTCACCCTTTAGTATAGAAATTTTATACAGAAGGCAAAGACTAGGAATTATTGAAGTTGCGGTAAAGGATATTAACATATATGAAGATCAATACCATAGCTAGGATTAAAGGATATGATTTTTCTCATTTAAAAGTTTGCAGTACATTTATAAATATTTATAGAGAACATATTTTTGTACTCCTAGGAAAACTAAATCTAAAGATAATTTAACTAAAACCTAAAACCTAAATAAATTTAAGATGATTATCTGTATAGGGACAATTTATTAAAACAAATTATAAATTGAATAATGTACTTTATTTCACTGCACATAAATAACTATAATAAAATGGGCGCTACAAGCCTAAGAGTAGGTTAAAAATACCAGGTTACACCAAAACAAAGAAAAAACATCTGGTTTGTAACAATCACACGGCTTTCTCTTACGCCTGTTAGTGCAATGGCATATACGTAAAATGGCATTTTCTTCTTTAATCTAAAATTTTACGAATTGAATGGAAGTGGTGAGGCGAAGTACCAAACTATCAACCCAGGCAAGTAGAGAAGTGATTCACATTGCAGTTTAAAAACGCGCGCCAATAGCATTAAACCAACTCCTGAAAATAAATTTTTTACGAAAAATGTTTGAAATAAAAGTGATACGTTTGTGTAAGTGTTGTGTATACTAAGTTTAAAGGAAATATGTTCAGTCGTTTGTTTGTTAGTTGGGTTTGTTACTCTTACATGAACGTCCTGCTATATCCGGTTATTGCTAATTCATCCTTTCCTGCTAACTACGCTGATTCCTAATTCTTTCCATCTACTCTTTTCTTTCTGCCCTCTCACTCACTTCCCTATTATACTTCTTTCCAGAAATATTTACATCACCTGATCGAACTTATTCGTCTCCCTTTACTTCCGTTTTCCCTTGAGCCCTACGCTCTACTTCTTCACTTATGCTGTTGAGTTTGTGCGAGTCAATCGTTTTCTATAATTTAATGCTTCTTTTGTTGATATTTATTTAAACCTGCGTTCTTCATTTTGCATTTGGTTATGTTTACTGAGCATCACCACTGCTAGTTGCTGCACCTTGATTCCGCCGAATTACTATATGCTTCTTCTTCTTCAGGCTAAACTCAGCTATACACATCTCTTAACACATAAACCACTGGTACACGCATCTCTCAGCCGAACATTTAAGCTTTCCTCAGATTCTACTATCTGTACATCTCCTTTAGGTGAAACTAGGTGAGTCAGTACATTTATTATTTTATTATAATTTATGATTTATTTTGTATTTGCTACCCGCATCCATTATTTTCACGTCTGCTAACATCACAACTTCCGGGTACGCTTCCATAAATGGTTATAGTAGCTTTCGAAAAAAATGCCAAAAAAAAACAACTCAAAAATCTAGTCTGTAAATTTCCACTTTCAGTTAACCGAATTTCTTCAATTTTGCAATTGTATCAATGCTCCGAATTGATATTAATATTATATAGGTGGTAGAACCACATATTGTATTAAAGTGATAATTTAGAGGGAAGCTGTTCCCCCCCCCAAAAATCAACTTTTCTGTGAAAATGGTTACAAATAAAAGTGATAGGTATTTATGTGTGTAGTAATCGCGAAAACTTAAAAAAAAAAAATCAGTAAATTCATACTTCCAGTTGATAGAATTATCCCGAAACCTTCGTGTCAGATGCGTTGGTAGTACTTAAACGGAATACCAAATTTGAGTTTTTGTTTTTTGAGATATTTTTGAAATCCCGCCTCTGGCTGTATAGAAGAGAAGTGTCATTCAGAAGAAGATGAAATTCTGTTCACACACGCACTCATATAGCTAAAAAACAATTTTTTCGTATTCGTATATCCAAAAAACATATATTCCGATGCAATTCACTTTCGTAATACTTCCTCTTTTTTAAGAAGTAAGAGAAAGTAACAAAAAAAAAAAAAATTGGTGTATAAAGGTCAAAGGACCTTCTCTCTCACTGCAGTTAATAACATTGAGATCAACATATTGTCTTTTAATTGCTAAACATTTAGTTGGCCGTGCCACGTGCTTTACATATTAATGAAAATAATAATTGGGAATATATACCTGTGTCTAGCTGACAACATCCTTCTGTCACAAATCCTTAGCAAAGCTTGTAACGATAGTTGTATATTTTAAGCCTAAACAAGGTGCCCTGGAACTCTTCAACATTAAATTTTTCCAGACAAACAGAATCCTTATATATGTTTATATCTATGCAATTAACATTTCAAGTTAAAAGAAAAATTGATGGAACTCTTTCCGAGTAAATTCTAAAAAAACCTAATCTGTAAAGTCGGCTACTGGTTAACTAATTGAGAGTATATAGGTATATATATAAAAGTATTAGGTCTATTTGTGTGTGTACATACTTCAGACTTGAGACAGAAACTTAACGTAACTGTTCCCAAAATAAAGAGTTGAAAGAAAATCATTCGGTAAAATCGTACTTCCGCTCTAAGAATTTTGAGCGGAAGTACGATTATGTATTATCCTTGGCGTCAAATGTAATTTCTATTTTGAACTTCGTATTTTTTATTTTTGAGTTGTGCCATATTTGCTAATTTTGTGAACCATAAAACAAAATAATAAGAACAAATTACAAATAATAAAAGGTTAACAAAAAAGATAAAATCTGGTATGTATTTTATCCATCGTAGCATGCATATTTATTTTCTTCCGGACCGGTTTCGTATATTCATCCATTGTCAGAGCAAATTCACTTCACCGTTGTAGAGAGTTCACTTCAACGTAATGTTTCTGTTACTTGTTACTCACACTTGTTGGTTTATATGATTATATGGGGAGGTTATAAGGTTATGTTACTATGTGTATGTGATTAATGGCAAAATGAAATTATTGTAATGATTAGACGTTAGAAAAATAGTGTATAATAAATTTGTTTTCTGTTTTGCAGAATACTCCATAACTAAATTTTTAATAGTGTTGTAAAGTATGCTCAGTGTTTTATCCAGTTATTTTTATTAGGGGGAGGCGATAAGTTATTTCAGGAGTATACTGTACTAGCAGGAATAGATAAAGTATGAAGAAAGGCGATGCAAAGTTTATGGACAGTCAAAAGATTGTACAAGTAATACATAAATGGGAAATACAAGCAGGGATAATACAAGAAAATATGTAAGTAAATTGTTATGTAAGAAGGTTGGCAGCTAACGGCAAATTGGAGAAGAGTTAAAATAAATATTAGAGGAAATCAAATGTATTCGTTTTTATTTATCATGCTTGTTTTTTAATGATATTAATTTATGTTTAAATTATAGTAAGAATATGTTTAGAGAGATAAGGTGATATTTGTTAAGAATAGGGCACGGTAGGAGAATTTAAAAACATCATGCATATAATCTGTATTTTAATCCGGGAAATTAAAAAATTTGATTCCACAGGTTAGAATTTAATAAGAGGTTCATGCAATTTTTTTTTTTTGTGTATGTGTGGGTGGGTATGTGTATGTGTATATACATCCACATATTCAAAAAAGATAAACATACTATATTATATAAAAGCTTAAATGTAAATGTAAAACTAAATAAATCACTCTCCAGCATTCTATCTAATGTAGTGTAATTTTAATAGAAATTGAGACTAAAAGAAAAGTAGAATTACAAAGTATAGGGGATAAAGATACAGAATAAACATGTGTATATATTTCCAACATACATTACTAATTCCAAACATGGAGTACATTTTATGCAAGATTATATAACAACCAGTAAGCCCCATATCCTCGTTCACATACTAAATCCATGATTTACCTAAACCAAAATCCTCCATTGGCTGGAGAAAACCATAACAGATTATCTACCACACTATCAATTATAATGAGAAAATGGTTTTCTCAGTATGGAAAAGTGATCACCTCTCCCCCCCATTAATAATAAGATTTTCAGAGATATTCTATGTACGTACATGTTATTATACTAAATTGCGTCAACAAATTTAATTATTGTATTTTCTATATTTACTTGTGTATGAAAATGTGTATATCAAAATTTGTACACTATATTTTTGTAACAAAATAATCTACTTTAATTGCTTATTTTTTTACTTTCTCTTACTCCTAGTAAGAATAAGTATTGTAATCGTGTCAAATTTTCGATATCGAGTTTTCACCGGAAATATCCGTTTTGAGGTCCCCTGAGTCCAAAAAAGTGGTTTTTAGCAACTCTGTGTGTGTGTGTGTGTATGTGTACAGTATAGCTCAAAAATGAAAAACCGTAGAAAGTTGAAACTTGATATTACGTTTAGGTATCACCATGGGATCTGACGGTGCGTTATCTCTCAAAATTCCTCAACCGAAGTACCACTTTAGTAGTTGTTTTTTTTTACATTTTTGCGATTTTCTCAAAAATGGCTCCGACGATTTTCTTTAAACTTGGTATATTAACTACACATACAAAGAGCTACAACTTTTATTTGAAACATTTCTCTGGGAAAATTCATTTAAGAGCACTTCTGGGGAGGGTTGGGGTTAGGTTTCATCTTAACTGCTATTTTAGTTTATTAGACAATTCTGTCATTTAAATAATATTAATTAAAATATTTGAAAAAAATCGGATAGCCGGAAGTGCGTTTGTTTTAACCCTTTACTAAATGATTTTTGCACTTTTTCGCGATTTTCTTGAAACTTCATATATAAACTAAACATGCAAAGATCTACATCTTTTAAAAACATTTCTTTGGGAAAATTCATTTAAGGGTACTTTTAGGGGAGCGGTGGGGTTACAGCTTCCTCTAAAGTGGTATCATAGTTGATTATATAATACTATCATCCAAACAAAATTAAGAGATGGCCAAAATTCTAAGATTTAAGAAAATTCTTTATATTTTGTACACAAACTATACATTTGTCAATTATAATTTTGAGAACAGGAGTAAGATAAAGTTGTGTGAGTGTTTCACACCAGATTTTTTTACATTCTCTTACTCCAAGAGGAAGTATTGTAATCGGGTCAAATTTTCAGTTTTCTAGTTTTCACCGGAAATTAAATGTTTTGAGGTCCTCTGCGTTCAAAAAAAGTGGTTTTCTAGCGAATGGTCTGAGAAACACGCAAAAAAAAGAAAAAAATAGTACTCTCGGTTGAAGAATTTTGACAAATGATTTATTATCGGATCCTAAGGGATTATCAAGTTTGAACTTTCGGCGATTTTTCATTTTTGAGCGGTTCACACACAAACAGCACAGACCATTTTCTAAAAACCAGGAGACAGACATCAAAACGTGTATTTCTGGTGAAAACTCGTTTAAAGAAAATGTAATACGATAGTAAGAGGAAGTATAAAACCTTGAATGAATAAATAATAAAATTCACATAGAAAATAAATGAAGATTTATTTTTGTAAATTAGATTAAAATTAAGATCTGTTGAAAATCTAGCAGATTTAATACAAACTGTTCTTAATAGCGTCTGAGCGTAATATATTTACAAACTCCTGTTTTTAGTTTGAAGTAAATTAATTGCGAACAAGATAAAATAACTCTATTCAATGTGCTACTTAATAATTATAGTAGGTAGACGGAATTTGTTATAGAATACCTAAATAGGTTATTTATTATGCTTTCTGCGTGTTGAAAACTTCAATATCATCTTGTTAAGAATCCTTTATGTACATATATAAATGTACAAAAGCTGTGAAAACTTGGTTTGGTTTTAGTATTTTATGTAAAAACTTATTCCGCTACACACTACTCTATCATGAAAGTTTTCTTTTTCGCCTGTTTCAATTTTGCGGTCATCGACCGGTTCCGACAGTTCGCTCATCGCTAGGATGTCTTGATACAAATATTATGATGTCACAGGATAAAATCAGTTTACATACTCTTTAGGAAAAGTGTTGTTTTTTTTGACAGGATTTATAGTAGAGGTTTATTATACCTGTTTAGGCCGCATTTTGTTTAAAACAAAAATCTGAAATGAAACACTCAGTCGACAATACACTCACACCTTAGTAATATTATGTAACCTCAAATTTAAAAAAATTTATAAGCAGTAAATTTTAATAACCTCAAATTATACATATTTGTCCTAACATAACTATGGTTGTGGTGGTGGAGGGAATAAGTATCTACCTACTCTTGGCAGCTCGAGAAGTGATTACATTGTGGCTCAATAGAGCGCACCAGAAAACACTGAACCAAACTAAATATAGCATTTCATCAAATTTAACGCCATAAATTTGCACAAATAACCAAAATCTTTTTTTTACTTTCTTTTACTCCTAGTAAGAGGAAGTATTGTAATCGTGTCAAATTTTCGATATCGAGTTTTCACTGGAAATATCCGTTTTGAGGTTCTCTGAGTCAAAAAAAGTGGTTTTTAGCTGTGTGTCTGTGTGTTTGTGAACAGCATAGGTCAAAAACGAAAGACCATAGAAAGTTGAAACTTGATATTCCGTTTAGGTATCACCATGGGATCTGACGGTACGTTATCTGCCAAAATTCCTCAACCGGAAGTACCACTTTACTAGTTTTTTTTGTTACTATTTTGCATTTTTCTCAAAAATAGCTCCGAAAATTTTCTTCAAACTTGGTATATCAACTGCACATACAAAGAACTACAACGTTTATTTGAAACATTTCTCTGGGAAAATTTATTTAAGGGCAGTTATGGGGGAGGGATGGGGTTAGGTTTTAATCTAATGTGCTATTCAGTTTATTAGACAATTCTGTCATCTAAATAATGTTAATTAGAATTGAATATGATGTAAAAATTCCGAGTTTGAAAAAAAAAAATCGGATAACAGGAAGTGCGTTTACTTTACCACTTTACTGAATGAGTTTTTTCACTTTTTCGCGATTTTCTCAAAACTTGTTCGGACGATTTTCTTGAAACTTCTTATATCAACTAAACATACAAAGATCTACAACTTTTATTTAAAACATTTTTCTGGGAAAATCCATTTAATGGCACTTTTATGGTAGGTTAGGGGGTTATGTTTTTCTCTAAAGTGCTGTCATAGTTGATTATACAATTCTTACACCGAAACAAAATTAATTAGAAATAAATAGATGGCCAAAATTCTGAGTTTCAAGAAAATAGTAAACCGGAAGTGTGATTTTACTTAACAGATTTTTCAAATTTCGACGAATTTCATTAAATTGGACACTAACTATAAAATTTGTCAATTATAATTTTGAGTACTGGAGTAAGAGAAAGTTGGTGAGTGTTTCACACCAGATTTTTTTTTTTTTTAGAAAAATGTTTTTAAAAAAAAGTAATACGTTTAGTATTTCAAGATTAAAGAAAATCGTTATAACCGTTTTCGAGAAAAATACCCCCCCCCCAACTCATTTATCTACTTCTGTAAAGTCACAGCACTTCGGGTTAATCGATTTTCTTCAACTTTGGAATTCTAGCAATGCTTCTAATGGGTATTAATATTATATTAGATGGAAGAACCATACAGTAGGGTACTATTAGAGGGTTATTGAGGGAGTGCGTCTGTCCGTTAATTTTAATTTAAATTTCCCCAAGCTTTGTTAGTTTGACATAGAGTGCTTCACATAAAGCCGCTCAGGTGTGCAAGTAAAATCCCCAAGTTTGGAATTTTAAAGAAAATTTCTTGAATAAATTGTATTAATTAGAATAAGTGAAATTCGTGGCAAGTTTCCCGCCAAATTTTTTTTAATCAGTACTACTTTGAAATACTATAATTATTTAACTTAGTAACTATCTAAAAATTAGAATTTAATTAAATCAGAACATCTGGGCACTATCATTAATCGTTTTTTCTTTTTTGCCAAAATATTCTTGAATAAATAATAAATAGAAAAATCTTGAAAAACATTTTTTTTTTTTTCCAAAGAAAATAAATTAGGTTAAAGAATTTTGAAGATAGATTAAAGAATTTAAAGGATAATATTTAATAGAAATTTTTGACGCAAAATGAATTTCTCATCTAATTTCCCACACAGCTTGTCTCCAAATCAAATGCATATTGCCAGTTTTCTAATTAGACTTTACATGAAGGAAATTATTGCGGTAATGAAGTTTAAATTAGTAGGAGATAGAAATGTAAGGAAGTAAATTCGAAATATGAGACAATATTAATCATTATTTGAAAGATACTTAAATATGATTAAATAATGTGATTTTTTTTTTTTTTTACTTTCTCTTAATTGTCGAAATTGAGTTTTCACCGGAAATATATACGTATGTTTTGAGGTCCCCCCCCCCCGAATGGCGCGTATGTATGTGCGCGGGCGTGCGTGTTAACAGAATAAACTCAAAAATGAAAAATTCACAGGAAGCTCAAACTTGATATTCCGTTTAGGTACTATCACCGGATCTGACACAAAGGTTCCGGGTAAAATTCACCAACAGAGTGCGTCTTTATTGTTGGTAGTTGGTGTTTATTGTTGGTTTTTTTTAAAATGGCTCCATCAATTTTCTTTCAACTCCATATAGTATCTATACACATAAATATCTATCACTTTTTATTTCAAACATTTTCCCGGGGAGAATTAATTTTTTGAAATGTTCTGAGGGGAACATTAGCGTTATATGCCTTCCTCTAAATTACAACTTTAATACAATATACAGGTTTACCACCTACATAATATTAATGCACATTAGAAACATTGGTAGAATTCTAATTTTGAAGAGAATTAGTAACCGGAAGTGAAATACAGATTAGGTTTTTGATTTTTTTTTTTTTTTTAATTTTCTCGAAAACGGCTACAACAATTTTTTTACTTTCTCTTACTCCTAGTAAGAGGAAGTATTGTAATCGTGTCAAATTTTCGATATCGAGTTTTCACCAGAAATATCCGTTTTCAGGTCCTCTGAGTACAAAAAAGTGGTTTTTAGAAAATGGTCTGTGTATGTATGTGAACAGCATAGCTCAAAAACGAAAAATCGTAGAAAGTTCAAACTATCCCGCTTCATATCCCGCTTCATATCCCGCTTGGGTATCACTATGGGATCTGACAGTGAGTCATCTGTCAAAATTCCTCAACCGGAAGTACCACTTTACTAGTTTTCTTTTTTTAACTTTATTGCAATTTTCTCAAAAATGGCTCAACCGATTTTCTTCAAACTTAGTATATCAACTACACATACTAACAGCTACAACTTTTATTTGAAACATTTCTCCGGGAAAATTCATTTAAGGGCACTTCTGGGGGAGGGTTGGGGTTAGGTTTACATCTAAAGTGCTATTTCAGTTAATTAGACAATTCTATCATCTAAATTATGTTAATTAGAATTAAATATGTTGTCGAAATTCCGAGTTAGAAAAAGATCGGATGACCGAAAGTGCGTTTACTTTACTAAATGATTTTTTCACTTTTTCGCAATTTTCTCAAAAATGGCTCCGGCGATTTTCTTGAAACATCCAATATAAACTAAACATACAAAGATCTACAACTTTTATTTAAAACATTTCTCTGGGAAATTTTTTTAAGGGCACTTTTTGGGGAGGGGTGCAGTTATGTTTTTCTCTATAATGCTATCATAGTTGATTATACAATTCTATCACCCAAAAAAAATTAATTAGAAATAAATAGATGTCCAAAATTCCGAGTTTCAAGGAAATTAGTAATCCGGAAATGCGCTGTTATTGAACAGTTTTTCAGTTTTCGACAAATTTCATTAAATTTGGTACACAACTATAAAATTAGTCAATTATAATTTTGAGAACTTGAGTAAGAGAAAGTTGTGTGAGTGTTTTACACCAGATTTTTTTAATCTTGGATTACTCACTGCAGAGATATAAAACCTTTTTTTTTGCATCATTTTTTCCAAATAAGTTTAGATAATTTTAAGGAATTTATGACGTAAATTTTAAATATATGTATATAGGGTTGGTTCTATGTAACTGGCGCGCTCTTGACTTCTGTTACTGTTTGGATTAGTAGGTTGATACTTGTCCCACCTTCCGCTACCTTTTGTTTTTATGTTAAAACAAGTGAGCAGAATTTGAAGTTTAATGAAAAGTAGTCATTTTATAATATAATTACATTAAAAGGAGTAAGGGAAAGTCGTTTGAGGGGTTCATAGCCCTTAACTGTCATTTACATTATATAAGTACTGAAACCCTAGACTATACACTAAAGTGATGTAAAGAGATGCAGACGCCCTAAATCTCCCCCCCTAAACCTATAATCAATATCACAGAAAAATGTTTCTAATGAAGGTGATTACCCTATACATATATGTATTTGTAATTTAGCTTATCAATTTTAAAGAAAAACCATTGAACCACTTTTCAGGGAAACACACAAAAACTTAAAAAAATAAGTCAACCAGTGATACTTGCTATTGGCAGAAACTTTGGCCCGAAACTTCCGCATGATTACCCTGAAATTTCTTAAATTGAATACTAGTTTGGAACTTCTTGCGATGTTTTGTTTTTTATTATTTTCTTCATACACACCATATTCGCTAAAAAAATATGTTTACTTTCTCTCGCTCCTCCGAAAAATCACAGAAAGCTGAAGGCTGAATTTATTTTAGTAGCTTGAATCCGACAATCGGAAGTGATTTTAATTTTCATTAAACTTCGCATATACAAATATGCATCGTAAAGCTTATCTCTTCTATTTGAAATATATATATCCAGGAAAATTGCTTATTTGGAGGGCCTGGAGCCCTCCAAGGTAAAGTTTTCCTCTAGGTGCTTCTTCTGTTCAATATCTTGTTCTACCATATATAGTAGTAAGGTGTAATATATATAAATGCATTGCTATTGCAAAGAATACCTATCTTTGAAATCAGTTGACTGAACAGCGACTTTTCATAATAGATTTCTTAGTTTTCAGAATTTACCCGAAAACTGCTTCATAAAATGCTTAAATACCATCACTTCTATAAAGAACATTTTTCTAAAATTGATTTTACCTATTTGTAACTTCCTAATAAATCGATTATAACTCGATTTAGGGTGTTCTGAGAAATCTAAAAATCCAGGTTAACTTTAAACTGCTGTTACAAGTTTTGATTGTAGTCAGACAGGTTACGCTGTATAAAATGTAGTCACAGTTAGGTAAACCAACCTTATGTTTAAAAAACTAACACTATAATCCTAACCTTCTAGATTTATGTTTAATTAGAATTATAATAATTGGATTACGAGAAAGTTTTGTGTATATTTCATACCAGGTTTTTCGATATTTGAATTTCAATTTGTGTTTCTGATTAAAAATTTGTCACATCGTAATACTTCCTCTACAAAAGGTAGAAAGAGAAGAAAGACGACAATGTAGTAATAGAAAGCTTCATGACTGAGTTTCTTGATCAATTATTTATTTTTTGCCAATTTTATACAGAAATTAATTTATGCACAAATTAATTTTGACAATATTTTTTAATTTTATAATAACCATTAATAAAAAAAAATGCCCCTCCTCTCCGAACCATGTCTATAGGTTTATTAATGTAAAACCATAAACCTTGATTATGTGAGATTACAAGCTAATGGAAACTTGCCAATTTTATAACTAATTATCCAAGTATAATTAATGATTCACCGACCAATAGTTGAAGTTAATTAATTGGAAGTTTAAACGTATATACTAGCTATATTCTGATATCGTAAAGGTATTTATGAAGAATAACCTGAAAAATATTTGGATTTATCTGTAAAGAGAGGATCCAACGAGAGGTTCTTTTATTATGAAGTATTTTCTTTTAATTCAACATTCATTGTTAATGCTCATTGTTCTGGAATACATTGTTTTAGTAAAGCTTTTGTTCAGTAACAATATTCTTCAATTGTCTTGTTTTATTCCTTGTAGTATAGCGACTAAAACAGGTATACTGTGGCACAGTATACCCCACTGAGTGCCCCACTGATACCAAGAATGAGACGCCGAGGTGTATTGTAGTATCCTTTATCGCCCCACAGAATCTGCAGGTGCTATCATGTTTTAGGCTTCTTCAAGTGCCCACTGAGGCACGCGAGGCATATTTTTACTTAAACTCATGCACGCTTCAGATTTTTTTTTTTCAGATTTTAACCGCCCAGGCAGGTGTGAGTATGCCTCGGTCCTAGGAGGATTTTCCAGAGCTGTACTCTCTTCACTTCCCTACTCATTTCTCAGTTCTTTTTGAACAGACTAGTCACTTATTCCACAGAACGGTCCAGGCCCCAAAAAAGGAGATACTTTATTGTCCAAAATAGGGTAAACATTATTGCTCCAGCCCAGGTCATTGCGTTTTCCAAGGCATTCCCATACCATTTTTGAATGATGATAAAGGAGCTTTAATTGCGGCTAGAATTACAATCTCCTGATTTGGACATTTCCTATCGAGAATTAACCGGACATGCCTTCCAATTGTGTAAATTTCAGCCTGAAAGATGCTAGGAAAGTTGCCCATAGGCTCCGAGTATCTGGGTCCTCGGCCCAAACACACCGGCCCTGTTTCCTTAGGAGTCCCTGACCCATCCGTATACCATACATTGGTATGTTCTTTAACACTAGATAGAGCGGGTCCACTACTCCACACTCTTTTGATGCTCGACTTCGAAGAACAGTTTTTCAAAAAGCTGTACTTCTGGGTCATTCCATCCCTAGGGAAGTTTCAAATGGGGAAAGCTGAGGAGATCTCCTTTCGCCACCCTCCCAAGCGCATGGTGAAGTGGTATGAGAGATTGAGAATTTATCAATTCTAATTGTAAAAATCGCTATAAGAACAAATTTATGTGACGGTTTCATACCATATTGTTTTGATATGATGGTCCATGTGATGGGTATTATGATTGCTAGCGAGAACCATTAACAGCCGCTGTTCCACACCGATTTACTTGAAAAGATCCTTCACTTGCTATGTTGGCAAGTCTCCTTACAAAGATGATGCAGGAAATCTCAACCCTTTCACCAGCTTTATTTCTCATTGCCATTTGTAGAAAAAAAGATTAAATTACGATTTTTTGGATAAATGCAGATTGTTAAAATGCTCGAATTCTATAATAGATTATGTTATTTATTAAGACATCATTTCAGAACATTACTTAAAGACAGAGCAACCACTTCTGAATATATTTAAATTAAATTTGCTCAAGGAAAATTGTCAAAACTAATATAAAAGATTTTTTTATCTAAAGAGAAAATCATTAACCACTTATTTTTCAGAAAATGACGAAATAAAAAATGAAAAATTAAATATGTGTAAAATGATATTATTTTGATAATGGATAGAGATATTTAGGTTAATGGGTAGGTTGAAAAATATATTTAACCTCCAGTGAGTTTCCATTTTAAAGTTGCGTTTTTTTACACAGTTAAAGTAATTCAATAAACATCAAGTTTCATCACTATCAGATCCAGAGGTTATGTGGCAGCCCTTGTATTTCATTGCTGTTACATGTAGCGATGAAATAATAGCTTTTAATAAAAACAAGGTAAATATTTGCCTTTTTTAATAAATCCCAACGGTGCCACTTGTATTAATTCGAGTCGTCTCTGTTTAGCCGTTGACAATTTTTTTTTTTTTAATGCAATGAAACATGCAACGATAATTAAAAGAGTCAGGAAATATTTTCCGTGATAGTTTGCTTCATTTTTTAAAAAAAAATCGAAAATGCCTGTGCAACAAAAATGAAGCACGGAAAATATCTCTGGTGCTTTCCAGCTTTACGGACCACAACACAACAGCTTAAAAGAGTATTTGTGGAACTGTATCCGCACTTTTGAAGGTGTTCAGTGCGATAACCATTTTTTTTCAGATGAACTTGGCTGACCTAGAACGCAAAGGTTGCTTATATAGATCCAGACAGCGTTAATATTACGACTTTCTCACCTTAAAAGCCCGAACCACCTGACGTTTTATAAAATTTTTATTTCCATTATTCAAAGTTTATACTAGTTTTTACTTCTCTTACCCTTGATAAGACGTGTTGCTGTTTTTGTATGCCAGATTTTCGTATTGATTTTCCAAAGGAAATATATATGTTTTGAGGTCCATTGATTACGAAAAAAATGTTATTAGCGAATAATCTGTAGCTGTAAACAAAATATCTCAAAAAAAAAAAAAAACGAAAAAATCGCAGAAAGCTCAAACGTAATATTCCATCTAGCCACCGCATCTGACGCGAAGGTTTCATACAAAAATCCATCAACCGGAAGTACGACTTTATTGTGTTTTTTTTTTTTTCAATTTTCCGCGATTGTTCTCGAAAACGGCTCCAACAATTTTCTTCGTATACTATCGACACACACATAAATATCGATTACTTTCATTAGATTTGAAACATTTTCCTAGGAATATTGATATTTTGATAGTTATGCGAAATTTTGTGGCGTTAACTTTCAAATGTTATATGTGAGGTTGTTTCGAACTTTACTGGTAAACTCTTCTACAATTACAATATAATCACCTCTATTCCGGTATTTTATCCGTCGTAGCATGCATATTAGTTAAGTTCCTGACCGGTTTCGGATATTCATCCATCGTCAGAGCAAATTCACCAAGTTCGTGTAGAGAGTTCACTTCAACGAAATGTTTCTGTAGACTCACACTTGTTGGTTGTATGTATGTGGGAAGGTTATGATATATATGATAACTTTCCCACATACACATTTTCAACTTCTCTATGTACCAACATGGTAGGTTAGTTAGTACTTGTACCCCTACCACCTCTATGTTAGGACTAATGATTGAAATTTGAAGTTTAAAGGATATTTAACATTTTATATAGAATTGTATTAATGGAAGTTAAATAGAACTGTATATAGGTATGTTTGAGCTTATTATAAATTTTCGTTTTTTTTGGGGGTTATCCCTGTTATTGTAGTCTAAAGTTCCATAATCTTTGTGATATTGAAAGCAGCTTTAAAGATTTAGTAAAACTTCTAAGTTTGAATAATGTCGATTATAAATAAATTAAACTATGATTAGAACTTTTATTATATAACTATTTCATACTAGATTATTTTGTGATTATTAATGGTACTGTGCCCTGGGGGCTTCTTAAAATAAGACCCACTAATCAAGAACTGTACGTGATTATATTTAAATAAATTTTAAGGCCATCTAAGAAGATTTAATTGTAATTTTAACTTAAAAATTATTAAAATCACTATCCTATTATTAACAAAAGTATTGCAATAGGTTCTATGCTCATAGAAAAATAATTTTGACTGATATGGATGGTTGGTAATAGGTTATATTAATGGTGGTTTCATATACTCGTAAGATAGAACAACTAAGAAAATAAACAAACACCAGCTGTGAACTAACCACCCATTAGTATCATGTGTCATCTCATGTTGACTAACTCTATGTAACATATATATGTTTGTCTATTAATCTAATATTTAGCCATAATAAGGTCTTTTACTTAGCTATAAAAAAAAAAACAACAACAAAAAAAACAGCTTTCAATTAAGTTTTGATAATAGATCAGTTTTTACTTTTACATAAGAGGAAGTGTTACGATAATGTCAGATTTTCGGAATCGCCCGTTATGAGATCAAAGTCAGAAAACGTGGTTTTAGAAAACGATTTCTCTCTCTCTCTTTCTCTCTGTCTGTCTGTTTGTTTGTGTTTGCGTTTGTTTATGTTTGCATTTGAACAGCATAGCTCAAAAAAAGAATAATAACAGGAAATTATAATTTGATATTCCATTTGAGTAACCTCATAATTCCGACGGGAAGTTATACATCACAGTTTTTCAACCAGAAATTACCACTTCACTAAATAGATTTTTCATTTTTACACGAAAAAGGGTCTGACGATTTTATTTGAATTTTTTTTATGCATTTTACACTTAAAATTATTATTTTCTAGATGAGTTCTGAGAGGAGGAGTGCCCCATTACACTTCCCACTAAAGTGCCGTTTTAGTATATTGTACGATTCCAACAATATACCTGTTAATGAGAAATGAAGTTGATAAAATTCCTACTTTAAATCGGAAGTTTTTTTTTCCCCCTACGCTGACATGCCTCCGTCTCTTCGTCCATGCGTAATGTTGCAGCACAATAAAGTTTTGCTCTTCTGATATGAACAGTGTTTTCCGTAAAAGAATTAGGAATGTACTTGCAGGATTGGAGAAGAAAAAAACAAGTGCTCAATGGTTATTTCCTCATTGCCACAGAGCACGCGCACGAAGAAGTATCTGCCACGCTAATGTGGTGAAGATGTTTTTAGAGATAGCTTTGCAGATAATGCGATTTTCTCATCGAAATTTTTCAGTTTTTATCACGTCACCAGAGGTTTATTAAAAAAAAATTGGTGTACTAACTATTTTCACTTCTTTTGTTTTTAAAAGAAAATGATTGATTTTTGGGGAATTTCCTAGTAGAGTTAGTCTAGTCACGCTACCACTTTAAAGCTCCATATATTAAGCTGAAAAAATATTTATTAAAAATAGAAAGTCTGAAGAAAATGTGTCAATTGTAAATTTGTAGATTGTAATAAAAGAAAGACGTGTAGGTGTTGCAAATTTTTTTTTTAATTAAAAATGTTTAATGAATTTGATACCTCACCTACTTTTTTTAAACTGGTAGTTCAAACTTGATAGTTTATTTTGATTATAACAATTGTTTTGATGACAAATTTTGTACAAAGTTCTTCATTGAGATAGGAGGAAATATAAGAAATAATTTAGGCCTTTGGACAAGTGTTCAACGCAAAATAGGAAAATATTTTTCATTTTCCTACTTTAATTGAATAGAATTGTTCTATTCCATTTGTTTGCATGTCTAAATCATTCATGCCTGCCAAGGATAGTAAACAGATTTTCAAGACTTTTAGCTTGCTTTCAAAATACAAAAAAAAAGTACATCACCTTTAAGCATCACAATATTACAATGGATCCTCCGAGATCCACTCGGGTCATAACCACGTATAGCAAATGAAACACTCAGACTACACAAGCCATCCAGGGTTTACAAGGTTCACGGCTTTTTAGTAATCTAATAAACCAAAACTACTTTTGGGTCTGTCAAGTGTATGATGTTAGTGCGAAAGCTTTCGAAAGGAAAATAATAAGACGTAAACAAGGAGCAACGCAGGTTAATGTTCGATGGAAAATAAGAAATAATCTTAAAGAAATTGAGCATATATTTGAGGATGAGGATATAATTAACTTTATAAAAGCTGGAATATTCCGTTGGGCAGATCATGCCACACGGATGGAAGAGACGAGAATGCCAAAAAAATTTTAGAGGCTGAAGTAATTGCTAAAAAAAGGAAGAAGAGGGTGACAAAGGTGGAGTAGGTGGAAGGATGAAGGATGCCAGGACGTTGGAAGTGAAAAACTGGATGATGGCAGCTATGGTAGGGTGAATTGGAGAAGGATACTTCGTAAGGCCAAGGGTCACCCCGACCTCTAGAGCCAGGGAAGCGAAGTAAGCAAAGTCTATGATGTGGTAGAGCCGATTTGGATGAAAGAGGTGAACAATTTCGAGCATTTCTATATAATTGTAAGTCTATTTATGACTTTTTTTCAATTTTAGCGCTGGAATCATCATTAAATAGCTTATTTGTCCATGTCTATGATTATTCCATTATTATTATTATTTTAAGACGAACAATAATGATAGAATTAAATTTTTCAAAACTGGAGTGATTTCTCTAGGAATTACGAGTACATATTCCCGTAGGATTCCGGATACCATATGTTTGTAGTGGGTGAATGGTTTAGATCTATTGTGTGGTGTTTTTTGTGGATTTTTCGAAAAGAGTTTGACCGCTTATATCCCTTTTAATATCATCACTAATAAAAGGATCCGAAGAAGATGTGTCCGACAAAATCTGCCAAACCCGAACCTTACTGTTATTTCTTATTTTCTGTTAGTACTGTACTCGTGAATGAAAGCAACGAATCATGCCCAATTTTTTTAAAATTGTTATTTCATCGGAAATATACATGTTTTGAAGTTCCGAAAAAAAACAAAATGTTTCTAGCGAATAGCCCGTGAACGTAAATGAAAAATTGCAGTAATCTTAAACTTGACATTTCATTTAGATACCACCAACCGCATCTGACTTTACTAAATGATTTTCCGTTTTTCCCAATTTTCTTAAAACTTTGCATACTAACTGCACAAGTAAACGGCAATCATTTTATGGTGCAACATTTTTTCCAGGAAAATCTGGTGGAAATGTGTCGTTAACGTTTCCTTTAAAGCGCTGCACCACTATGATACTTGCTTTTATGACATGCGTCTAATATTAAACAAAGAAAATAATAAAGTATGTGTTTGTGTGTATGTGTGTGCGTGCGTGAACGAAATATCTCAAAAGTTGTTCGGTTACCGATTCTGACCAAAAACTACAACTGATTTTTTTTTAAATATATATATATATATATTCTGCAAGGCATCCTGCACATAGGATTAAAATGGCTAATTAAAAGGAAATAATTAATATTTTAAAATACTTAATATAGAAATCCTAAAATATTCTTAATAAATAAAGAGATAAATGAGATATTATAAAGAAATGTCTTAAATGGCTTAGTATTCCATTAGTCGCATTTATTTATTTATCATAAAACGAATCAAACATTTCTCAAGAGGTGAATGTCATATTAAAGCTATATAGCAAACAGTAAAACGTTGGTGGAGAGGGGTGGTTGTATGAGAGAAAATGATGTTTAGAAAAGGAACCGACTAGCATAGACAGATCTCTTAAATGGTTAACCTCAATGGAACATTTCCATTCCAGGAAGGGAATAAAAGGGAAGAGATGTTTTCTCTCAAAGGTAGTTTCAACAATCAACTGTGTTCTGGGTCTTTTGTATCTGTTTGTGCCATCATATGCTTTAGAATTGAATACTTAGTTCATTTTATATTTTAACCAAACCTTAGTGGTTTACTAAATTATTATTTGGGATTTTCTCTTTAGTTATGTAGTGATTGTCTATATAAATAGAAATAAAAAGAAGATTTTTGTCTGTTGCATCTTTTAGTTTAAAAATCAATGAACGCATAACAAGCAATGTTTAAGCCAAAATTGTACAGATAAACAATTTTTGTCTCATTATAGATTGTTTTACGAGATATTGCCTTGTCACGTGAATTCACCTGAAGCCTTCTCACTGTATTGTTATAATGAGATCCGAATAATTGAAGATGCATAGCATCCGAAGATCGGAGAAGCAGACATTAAATCAATTAAAGTTAGTTACTCCCCGCCTAGGCAAGATTAGGAAGGCAGAGTTCGATTCATATAAACAGAGCGACAGCAGAACAGTTCAAGACAGTTTTACTACAGTTTACAATAGTACATCCAGTCAGCAACCTATCTACTTACCTTCTTATTACTCAGCCAGTCTGTCTCTTTATTATTCTCTACTTAACTTTTATTGAACTGTAAAGTCCTTGTAGTTTGTGTGTTTTATTCATTATACAGTGTTCAGCATATCATCTAGTTTATTCTCCTAAATTCATTCTTTCTCTCCTTCTCACATCCATTATACCGTCGAGCACTGAGCTGTAGAGGCTTCTAGGAAGAGAAACATTTAAGGGTAGCAGAATCTATATTCCTTTATGAATATGTGAATCATTTACCAATGATCTGTTTAACACTTGCTTATTTTGTCTTTACATGACGTAGATTTTGACTACGCTCATGATTCCATACCAATTACTTATAAAGTAATCTTACGAGGAACTAAACGTTTAGAAAAATCGCAACTTTCAACACAATTTGTAAATTAGAATTGAATTAACTGCTATAATAGTAAGTGATCAGAATGTTTTATTCTTTTTTTATCTACTTTCTCTTACTGCTTGGTAAGAGTGAAATTCTCTTACTCCGATGAAGTTGAATTTTCATCGGAAATACATCATTTGGGGATCCCCTGGGTTGGATGGAATGAATGGTTTCTAGAAAATGTTCGGCATTCCGTTTTTAGGTAGCATCATAGGATCTGACAATAAGTTATCTATCTAAATTCATCAACCGGAAGTACCCCTTTACAGAATAGGTAGTTCACTTTTTTAGCGATATTCTCGAAAATAGCCCCGATTTTTCTTTAAACTCAGCCCATCAACCTTCACATATAAAGACCTACAACTTTTAACTGAAACATTTCTCTGGGAAAATTCATTTAAAGCGTATTTTTGGGCGCGAAAGGTGTGGTTTTTGTTTTCCTCTAAAGTGCTATTTTAGTTTATTAACCTGTTCCTTCATTTAAATAATATTAATTAGAATTGAATGTGTTGACAAAATTCCGAGTTTGAAGAAAATATGTAGACCGGAAGTGCGTTTTTACTGAAGTTTTTTTTCGAGTTTTCTACGATTTCGTCCATAAAAACCCTAATGAATTTCATTAAATTTAGTATAATAACTATACATACAGAGACCAATCACTTTTGTTTGTAACTATTTTCCCCTGAATGTTTTTTTAAAGAGGCTTCGGGGAAGGGGAATTTATGATTTTTCTCCAAAAAAGTCATTTTATTAAATTTAAATTCTCCCAATTGATATAAAATTGAAGACAAATAAACATTTAGTATAAATTATAAGTTTCAAGAAAATTATAAAATAAAAGCACAACCGCCCAAAAAATACTTGCTGACTATGTAAAGCTAAACTTTTCTTTAGCTGAACCTTATTGTTCTTTTCACTAAAAGTGTCCAAATTCATTTTGTTGAATAATAAGTATAAAATCTGTTTTGCTAAAGGTGTGACCATAACAATAGGAATAGTTGATTGTTGTATGGTTTATTGGCTGTTTCTTATATATAGTTTACTGGGTGTGTTTGGTAAAATTGAACCACTTACAGCCTGAATTAGTTTTCATTTAATATATCTTATGAAATAACATTTTTTTCTCTCTTAACGTTTCGGCATTCCACATGCCATTTTCAAAAGATGTATTATAATATATTTGTATCTGAAACTTTATGGGTTTATACTATTTCTATATATCAGTTAATACATAACTTTGTTTCTATTTTATTTTTGTTGTAATCAAATATGTAATTTGTTTCTAGTATTTGAAACTTTGTTCAAAGAAAATTGGTTTTTAAACTATTCTGGGGCATATGCAGCTTTAAACTTTCCTCCAAAATACTAGTACAGCACATGTTAAAAATAACAGAAATGTCTGCGTATACATATACCATGTGCGTATAGTTTTGCTAATATTCCCAGATTTTATTTTATTGGTTGAATTTTTATTTTAAGGTACATTAACAAAAAAAAAAAAAAAATCTGGTATGAAACACTCACACAACTTTCTCTTACTCCAGTTTTCAAAATTGTAATTTACAAACTTTATAGTTAGTACATCAAATTTAATGAAATTCCACAGTATTTTTATGGAAAAAATCACAAAAACGGAAAAAAAAAAAAACTGTTCAGTAAAAATACACTTCCTGTGTACTGATTTTCTTGAAACTCGTAATTTTGGCATTCTATTATTTCTAATTAATTTCGTCTAGATGGTAGAATTGTTATAATCAGCTAAGATAGCACTTTAGAGGCAAACATAACATATCCCTACCCCTCCCACAAAAGTCCGCTTAAATCAGTTTACCCGGAAGAAATATTTCAAATAAAAATTCTATACTTATAGTTCACATACTTATTTTAAAGAAAATCGTTGGAGCCGTTTTAGAAAAATAGCAAAACATTGGAAAATACTTTTCACAAAAAACGCACTTCCGGTCATCTGATTCTCTTTCAATCCGGAATTTCAACAAAATATTTAATTCTAATTAATATTATTTAAATGATAGAATTTTATAATAAACTGAAATAGCACGTTAGAGCAGTGCTGCGCAACCTTTTCTTGCCCACGGCACAACAAAGTTCTTCCCTAAATTTCGCGGCATACACCAAAAGTAAAAATGTATTTACACAAAGTAGAATGCGTAAATAAACTTTTGTGTGTGTGTGTGTGTGTGTGTGTGTGTGTTTGATACATAAACATACATAACTTAAGAACTATACTTATATAAAATAATGTAAAAAAAAAAAACGGGCAATTAATGTGCTACCTGTGCTTGTTTCAATGAACACAAATGCTTTATATTCGGCTCGATATATGAAAGTGCAACCCAAAGATAATGATCAAGACCTTTTATAAGCACGTCCGCTTGTCAATTAAATTAACACTAGTCTTGAAAAACTTTGTTCACATAAATATGTCATTGAAAATGGGAGTAGAATTGAAATAGCATGGTCTGAAATCCGAGGATATTCTTTCCTAACCGAAATCCAGAGGTCATCCAATGGAATTTCGGCAAAGTGAAGTTTAAGCGTCCCAAATGTTACTCAATTCAATAATTCCTCTCGAATTTGCAGAGATCTGTATTAATTGAATAAAAATTGTGGTCAAATTTATTCACCACTTTTGGTATTATTTGTATTGGTATTATTTATTTATTACGACGGGTCACATGCGGCGCGCGGCTTGCCACCCTCCATTGTACCTACTATTTATTACCTTTTGGACGCTGCGGCACACGGCACACCGGTTGCGGAATACTGCTTTAGAGGAAAATCTAACCCTATCCTACCCCCAAAGGTGCCCTTAAATGCATTTTCCCAGAGAAATGTTTCAAATAAAAATTGTAGATCATTGTATATGTATCAGAGACATTTTCCGTGGTAGCCTGCTTCATTTTGTGGTCATCGACCGGTTTCGGGCGTTCGCCATCTTCAGGATGCGTTTTTCAGACAGTGTGCCAACAACAGACTCGACAGAGACTTAGTTTCACACTAACTCAGAGTTCACTAACATTCACTAACAGAGTTAGTGTGAAACTAAGTCTGCGAACGCCCGAAACCGGTCGATGACCACAAAATGAAGCAGGCTACCACGGAAAATGTCTCTGATGCTTTCCAGCTCTGCGGAACCAACCACCACTACATTGTATATGTAGTTGATAAACCTAGTTTACATAAAATCGTTGGAGCCATTTTCGAGAAAATTGCAAAGAGTGAAAAAGAAAGTCATTCAGTAAAGTGGTACTTCCGGTTGAGGAATTTTGACAGATAACGTACTGTCGGATACCATAGTGATACCCACCCAAACGGAATATCCAGTTTGAACTTTCTGCGATTTTTCATTTTTGAACTATGCTACACACAGACCATTTGCTAAAAACCGCTTTTTTAGACTCAGGGGACCTCAAAACGGATATTTCCGGTGAAAACTCGATAATCGAAAATTTGACACGATTACAATATTTCCTCTTACTAGGAGTAAAAGAGAAAGTAAAAAAGAAATGTTGATTTCCTTAAAAAGAAAAGGTAAATAACCTTGAAGAAAACAAGAATAGACTACAAGAACATATAGGAATCATATAAGAAATTTCCTTCTATTTTTTAAGGATAAAAAAAATTATTTTAAGTTGATGCTTTTATGACGTAACTAATCATAGAAGAAATTGCTCACATCAATTTTATTACTCATTTTTCTTCAGATTACGGCTCAAAATTGGAAAAACTATTTATTAGCCAGATGGTTGATAAGACGAATTTATTAAAGAAAATTACTATTTCTTTCTTGTAAGCTATCAAAAACGAAAAAAAAAATCAACTATGATGATGTCATTCACAAGAAAATTACTTGCACAACTTATAGAGAACATTAGCCTTCAGACTACTTAAGTTTTTCTTTTTTTTTTTGGTTTTTCCCTTTTTTTCTATCCAAATTAATCAACCATGTTACTTCTTCACCCAAGTACTTTTGTTTGGTTGGACATTCTCATTTGACAAGTGAGTAAATATGGAACGCTCTTTCTAGGAACTAGTACTGAACTAAATAATCGATATTGCTAGACAAATAAACGAGAAATATTGCTAGATAAATAAACGATAAATATTGCTAGAGTCAGTGTGTAAACTGAATTTGCTCTGCGCAAGTCTGTGTTATCATAGTGTCTGACAAACGCATCCTGAAAATAGGCGAACGCCCCGAAACCGGTCGATGACCATAAAATAAAGCAGGCTATCACGGAAAATGTCTCTGATTGCTAGACAAGCGTTCTAAAACTTTCTTTACAACTTGCAAATTCTTAAACTCTAGTGTTTCAGTTTAAAAAACAGAAATATCAAAGTAACTCAATGCTTCCTTAATTTCCATACTCCCATCTTCATTGCATCAGCTATTACGTATCCCATTGCTTAAAATTTCAAGATTCAAGATATGGAAAGGGTGGATGTAGATATAGATTAGAATTACACTTAAAATTCCATGTGCCCCCATGTTATAACAAATTTCTACTTTTTTTTTTAAATTAAGGCATGTCAACATCTATGGTCATCGCCCGAAGCCGTCACAGACAATCATCCAGACAGTCAGCTATACAGGTTCCTAGGAAGAGAAAATCTAAAGGCAGCATTGCTTTAGTCGAACCCAGGACCTACACGTTGCTAGTCCAGCGCGCTACCACAGAGCTAATCGCTTCCCTTTACGCAGACTAATGGCTCCCAGGACACACATTTTTGGTCCCAGGGAACCTCAAAACGGATATTTCCGGTGAAAACTCGATATCAAAATTTTGACATAATTACAATACTTCCCCTTACCAGGAATAGAAAAACGAAAAATAAAAGAAATACATCTTTTTTTATCAGTTAACTTCGTTTATGAATCAGAATTTAGATTGCTATAATTTTTGTATGTCAATTGTTAAGAGATTAATGAATATTATACAGGTCAGTTTTAGGACAGTTAACAAAGTTGGGATAGATGAGAATGGACTGGAAGAAGCTGTAAAACAGTGAGAGGATGGGGATTGGTTGAAACACAATGGTGGGAGCGAGAGATGAAACTTTAAACCCTCGAGTGGTTTAGTTCAGTTGTATTACATTGTTCTATTCAACCACAAGGTGCTCTCTTATGTTTCTTGCGGTGTTTGCATTTCGTCTACTTCATTTACACCCTTTTCGTTTTTTTTTTTTGCTCATCATTATTCTTTATCTTTTTAATTCTGCAGCACCTTTTATTTTACATTTTCTCCTTTTTTGTAATCTCATTCAATTTTTATAATAATGGGTTAATGCATAAGTTGTTGCGTTTTTCGCCATGATAAAAGTTTTTTCCTTTTTCTCTTACAAAAAATTACTTATGTAAAGCTATGCAGTCTGACTTCTAAACTTCTTCCCGTGCATTGTATTTTTACTTTCTCTTACTCCTGGTAAGAGGAAGTATTGTAATCATGTCAAATTGTTGATATCGAGTTTTCACCGGAAATATCCGTTTTGAGGTCCATTGAGTCCAAAAAAGTGGTTTTTAGCAAATGGTGTGTGTGTATGTATATGTATGTGTACGTGAACAGCACAGCTCAAAAACGGAAAACCGTTTTTCAACTGTAAATCAAGTAGAAAATTGAAACTTGATATTCCGTTTAGGTATTACCATGGGATCTGACGGTACGTTATCAGTCAAAATTCCTCAACCGGAAGTACCACTTTACTAGTTGGTTTTTTACTTTTTTGCGGTTTCCTCAAAAATGGATCTGACGATTTTCTTGAAACTTGGTATATCAACAACACATACTAAGAGCTACAACTTTTATTTTTAAACATTTCTCTGGGAAAATTCATTGGAGGGCACTTTTGTGGGGATGGGTGGGGTTAGGTTTTCATCTAAAGTGCTATTTCAGTTTATTAGACAATTCTGTCATCTAAATAATGTTAATTAGAATTATATATGTTGTTGAAATTCAGAGTTTGAAAAAATCGGATGACTGGAAGTGCATTAACTTTACCACTTTTACTAAATAACTTTTTTCACTTTTTTGCGATTGTCTCAAAAATGGCTCCAACGATTTTTTTGATACTTACCATATTTACTACACTACAAAGATCTACAACTTTTATTTGTAGCATTTCTCTGGGAAAATTTATTTAAGGGCATTTTTAAGGGAGGGGTGGGGTTATGTTTTTCACCAAAGTGCTATCATAGTTGATAATACAATTCTATCATCCAAACAAACTTAATTTAGAAATGAATAGATGGTCAAAATTTCGTCTTTCAAGAAAATTAATAAACCGGAAGTACGCTTTTTTTTTAACAGTTTTTTCAGTTCTCGAGGAATTTCATTAAATTTGATACACAAACTATAAAATTTGTCAATTACAATTTTTGAGAACTGGAGTAAGAGAAAGTTGTGTGAGTGTTTCACACCAGATTTTTCAATTAAGAGTGCATTCACATCATGCTATCTGACATTCATATACAAATGTATTTGAAATATATATTTTGAAGTTATGTGAATACGATAAAATTGTTTATAGCAAATGTTCTGTTTGTGTGTGAGTTTTTTTTTTTGTACAATACACATCATGCTCCTCCGTTCATAATGAACACTACTGGAAATTCCTGCCATATTGAACATTTACAGTACAAACCCAGAATTGATAGTTTGCAATGTTAAACTTTCAAAGCGGTAACATAAAAGGTGTGCGTTTAAACAAAATATCTCAAAAATGAAAAACAGCTGGAAGCCTTAAACTTGATATTCCGTTCAGGTACTACCACCGTATCAAAGGATGAACAAAATACATCAACTGGAATTATTGCGATTTTACTGAACGACTATTGCGAATATTACTTTGAGTATCTTTTTATCAATAACAGCTGCATCGATTTTCTTTCTTTAAACTTCGTATACCGTTTACACACATACACTAATATCTATCACATTTTATATTAGAAGCATTACTGCAATTTTACAGTTAAATAAAATAGGCTAACCGGAAATGCAACTTTACAGAATAGGTTTGTGAGTTTTCTAAAATGTTTACGAAAACAATTGTAACGATTTCCTTTAAACTTCGAATGCTAATTTGCCAGTGATAAACCTACCCAACCTGTTACTTTTATTTGAAACATTTTTAAATAGAAAATTGTTTTTAAGTAGTTTTCCGAAATTTGAGGAGTGAAATTTTCAATATATGGGATTATTGGTTCAATTTTATT
>JAAEAF010008670.1:0-37307 GCA_011037195.1 Triatoma infestans | reverse complement strand
ACACACACAGAACATTTGCTAAAAACCACTTTTTTGGACTCAGGGGAGACCTCAAAACGGATATTTCCGGTGAAAACTCGATATCGAAAATTTGACACGATTACAATACTTCCTCTTACTAGGAGCAAGAGAAAGTAAAAAAAATAGGTTGCTGTACGAAATTGTCATTCAATATGTATCAAGCGGAAGTGCTTTAAGAGTGGTTTTTTTTTTTTTTAAATACATTTATCTGAGAAAAAATTGATTTTTGTGGAGCTATAGTTGGGCGCGATTAAAAATATATATATACCTACCGTTTTACCTCTCTATATATTGGTTGCTAAAAGAGCTCAACAACCGATGAAGGGCCCAAGGCTTTCCTGATGGTGATGTTTATTGGGGCGACCAGTGGTAAGCACACCGCAATTCCCACCGCCATTTAGTTCTGGCCTTCGCTACCAAGGTGCACTACTAACTGTTCTCCCCCATACGCTTTTTTCACGATACTGAATCAACACCGTATTTACCCTTATGGGGAACGAACATTGAATTCACAAATCATCAGAGGGCGAATGCGCTAGCCTCTAGACCAACGCTTGAGGGCAATTAAACATAAATTTTATCAATTACTATTGTTTCAATACAGTCTCAGGAGCATGATTGTGTGATAGTTTCACTTTATGATTTTTAATTTGTTTATTTGTCAGTTCTAAATATAAAGTTTCAACATAAAAAAAAAAATAAATAAATAAATCAGCGGCATGACTGACGTCAGAGCTAGATCTTGACATTTCTTTAATCGATATAGTAGAAGGGGGAATGTATTTCTTTCTCTAAAAAAAATACTTAATTTATTTTCTCATTGCTTTCTAATCAGGATATGAGAAAAAAAAAAATCGTGTAAATAATTATAATTCAAAACTATAACGTTCAGTAAATAACAATATTTGTGTAAATAATTATATAGAACAAATATGTAAATTATAAACAATAATGAACCTTGTATTAATTATTAAAGCAGACACAGAAATATACTATAATCTATCATTAGGAATATTCATTAATTTATAATCTCAATTTTGTTAGGATAAAATATTCATCAGCTCATTTATTTATTCAGTCTATAAAACAGGAGGGGATGATTTTTTAATTAATTATTGTGTCAATAATATTTCAGATCTAGATATCAGATCTGTATTTGAATAATTATTAGGATCATTTTGCAGCTTCTTAATCATGAATAAAGGGAATTTTGAATTTTCTAATTATAGCTGTTTTTTTTTTCTGTGATTTTATTATCTCATGATAAAATAGCTATCAATCAATTAATGAATCAATCTGATCTGTTAATATTTCATTAATTTAAATTTTTTTTTTTTTTTTTTTTTTTATAAATGATTCATTATTCGTAACTGACAATACTGTATACAATTAAATATTTTCTCCATACATTTTACAGATCTCCTGAGAAGGGGTAACAAATGGTACCCGAAACGGTAGAGCATAAAGATAATTATGACTTTCTCTTACTCCCAGTAAGAGGAAGTATTGTAATCGTGTCAAATTTTCGATATCGAGTTTTCACCGGAAATATCCGTTTTGAGGTCCCCTGAGTCCAAAAAAGTGGTTTTTAGCAATGGTCTGTGTGTGGTGTACATATGTGATCCTCATAGGGGTCAAAAACGAAAAAACAAAAACCCCGTAAAAGTTGAAACTTGAGATTCCGTTTCAAATATCACCATGGCAGGTTGACGTGGTCATGCAGTGCAAGAATTACTCAACCGAATACCATCTTGACGTGGTTTTTTTTTTTAACTTTTTTGGTGTTTTTTCTCAAAAATAGCTGCCAACGTTTTCTTCAACTTGGATATCAACTACTCATACAAACAGCTACAACTTTTATTTGAAACCTTTCTCCGGAAAAAATTCATTTAAGGGCACTTTTGAGGGAGGGGTGGGGTTTATGGCTTCCTGTAAAGTGCTTTTCAGTTTATTAGACATTTCTGTCACCTAAATAATATTAATTAGAATTAAATATGTTGTTGAAATTCCGAGTTTAAAAAAAAAAATCGAATGACCGGAAGTGCGTTTATTTTACCACTTTACTAAATGATTTTTCCCACCTTTTTCGCGATTTTCTCAAAAACTGGCATCGTGACGATTTCTTGAAACTTCGTAATATAAACTAACATACAAGATCTACACTTTTATTTAAAACATTTCTGTAGAAAAATCATTTTAATGGCACTTATGAGAGGGGTGGGGTATGTTTTTTCTCTCAAAGTGCTTATCAGAGTTGATTTGACAATGGTCTATCCATCCAACAAAAGTATTAGAAAGAAATGGATGGTCCAAAATTCCGGGAAGTTTTGCAAGGGCAAATTAGTTCAACCGGAAGTGGGCCGGCTTTTTACTGAATAGTTTGTTATCAGTTTTTGACGAATTTCAGTAAATTTGGTACACTAACTATATATCATTTGTCACTTAAAATTTTTGAAGAACTTGGATAGCGGCTACGCAGAGAAAGTTGTGTGAGTGTTTCACACCAGATTTTTTTTTTTTAGTATGACAGTCAGATCGAAAAGTCGTGTAATCTAATTCTATTGGCTAGCAAAACAATGGCATGAAGATGTAGAGAGGAACTATTTTGATTTCCTTACGTGAATGTTTTGCAATAAGTTTGTCATTAACTTAGAAATTGTCTTTAAGCAATATTTACTTACTTACATATTGGAATGTAAATATCTTTTATGTTATAGATTGTATGACGATAGATTTCAAGTAATGTTAATCGTAGCGCGTGAAAAGCTAGATAACATTGAGCTCCCTGTTATTCCCTCCAAACTAACATGTACCATTATCACGAATATTAACACGTGTATTATTAAGAACAAACAAAGTTGTGTGAGTGTTTCACACCAGACTTTTTTTTTCTTTTAAAAACTTCTCTGGCCATTGCCGTACAAACATCTCATTGTAATTTTAAAGCCTGAGAATTTGAATACCATTTAAGGGAACTTTTGTTGGAGGGTTGGGGTGAAGTTTTTCTCTAACTTGGTTATTTCAATTTATATAATTGTGCCATCTAAGTAGAATTAAAAAAAAAAATATGTTGCCAATATTTCGAGTTTCAAGAAAATAATTAAACCGGTGGTGCATTTTTACTGAACAGTTTTTTTTTTTTTTTATTAAGTTTTTGTGATTTTCTCCATTGAAAACATCGACGAATTTCATTAAATTTGGCACGCTAACTGTGTGACCATTTTTGTTTGTAACTTTGTTCCAAGAAATTAATTTAAAGAAGTATTGACCCGGGGGGAGGGGGAGGTTATGCTTTTCTCCCAAAAAAGTCATTTTATTGTTTAGATTCGCCCATTGATATAAAACTGAAGACAAACATTTAGTTAAAATCATTATAAGTTCGAAGAAAATTGTCAGTTAAATCAAGAGAAAGTTGTGTGAGTGTTTCACACCAGATTAAAAGTGTTCACCCCCCCTACATTTTTGCTTATGAACAATACATACGTAAAATTCTAATGCAGTCTGTCAAAATCAGCCATGTTAATACAAAGTATAGGATCCTTTTTGGTAATTAAGATAATTTATAATATTAAAATAATTAATAAAAAATATTGTAAGTAATAATAGTACAAAATAATCATAGTCAAAAAAAAAAAAAACTCTCATTATCTAAATTATTGCAGATCTTCATTTATATAAAGAATTTCTACAGTAAGTTCTACAAGCACAATAATTAAAAGAATTTTCAAAGCACATGGCTGCCTAATCTTTAAAAAAAAAATTGCATATCTAATCAAATAGAAAGAAATCTTAATTAAAATTATTGCTCTCATCTTGAAACATGACATTTGATCAAATATACTCAATAATAATGACTTATTAGATTATTAATGTAATAATTTCAACAATTAACAATTATGAGTTTTGTAATGACTAATGAAAATAGTTAAGATTAATACTATATGAGGTTGGTGATATACAATAATATCATAAAATAAAATATAATGTAAAAAAGTGTTTTTAAATAATTCAGTTTTATTACATAAAATTATTTCTTTAAAAATTTCATTATATAATTAATTGTTAACTTTTATAGTACTTTTATCTATCTAACTAAATGGCGCTACAACCCGCGGTGGGTCCCGGCCTCCTCAATGAGCTTCCACCATTCAGCTTTATTTTGTGCAGCCGCTTTCCAATTCCTGACTCCCAGCAGGCTTCCCGCATCGGCTGAATTTGGCGATTTCCATGTCTGTTACCATAAAACAGTCCAGCATTTTCTCCTTGAGGTCTCATAATATCTTGATTTATAGGGAGCGGGTTATTAGCCTATTTCTCCCCGAGCCAGGTGAGGGGCTGCACTCTCAGAGCCTCCTGACTTGCTCCTTGTAACAGCAACAGTGCAAACAGCAAAGAGAGCAAGAGAATCTCAACCACTCTCTCGGACTGGAGTGGAAGAAGCTGTATAAATATAGCGACGGACAGTCCATAAAACACAGTTAAACAGTTAAACACAGTTGAGAATTCAGTTCAATACATCCAATCGCTAGGTCCACTTAGGCTTAGGTTTGACTCTGACCACTCTACCTTAAACATTTCTTTATTGTAAAGTCCAGGCAGTCTGTCTCTACTTATTAATATATTAGTTAACCAGTGTTAACCAAGTCTTCTTCTTAATTCATCAACCACACAAATTGTCTCCACCCTACACATCTATTATACTCCTCCGGGGCGGTAACCCTAAGGTATGTTCTGTATATGTGCGTGTGTGGCATGTGAGACTATATTAAGTTCTGGTGGGTGTGTACGGTTTACTGCAATCAGGAACCCGGAAGGTCGTATGTAAAGCCTCAGTAGCTGCTCAGAACACCTACCCCCTGCGAGATTTTACAGTACTTACTTCATTATATAATATTATTCTTGAAAGTGGTGTAAAAAAAAAACGCCGAAACATTGAGTACATTGTAATGAATAGTAAAAAAAGAAAAATTCTGAAGGCTAAAAAAATTGGTTTTTGAAGCTACCTAACATCAAAAAACCAATTTAGAAAGATAAAAATAATTATACTTTATTTATTATATTTGATTATTTCCTTCATTTATGTTAAAAATGCAACATATATTGATGTTTGATTACAGAAAGCATTAAAGTTAATAAGTAAAATTATTATTTATTAACTTTTGGAATAATTTTTGAACAATCTAGATGAAGATTTAATCTTTAAATCTTAGATGTAATTAGAATAATCGGAAGTAATGAACATTTAATTTGATAACCTTTGCTCACCAGATAGATATGTAAATAGGTTTTATTGTTCCTTGAAATTTACATTCTCACAAAGTAACAAAGAAGTAGGTAGAGAATAAAAAAAAAATATTTATTTATTCATAATTTAAAAAATTAATAATCTGGTATGGATCATAAATACAATTTTTTCCTGGTAAAATTTACATCATAGAGAAAATTAAGTTAGAGTAAGTATCAAATAGGCCTTTATATGAATAGTTGAATAAATATATTAGGTCTAAATAAACTCAATGGTGTTATGATGGAGAAGTCAGCAGATATACTACTTCTAATCAACCGATTTACTCCAAACTTGGAATTTTACCAATATATTTAATTGTCATTAAATTGTTTTATATGGCAGAATTGTACAATACGCTGACATTTCTCTCCTTAAGAATCCTCTCAAATAAAATTAATACCCCCCACCCACCCAAAATAAGTGTAACCAAGTTTAAATAAACATTATTAGTGTTTGAAAATTACGAAAAAAAAAGAATGGAAATTCGCAGTTTTGGTGAATCTATTTAGCAATAAATTTAATTCTCTTTTATATTAGTCGCTTTTTAGAATCGTTCACTGAACTGAACTGGCCACTCCAGAGAAAAGTCTAAAAACATAGGCCTTTTCACAAAATCTCTCAAAAATTAATTTTCTTAGGATATGTATTTAATGTTTAAAGAAATTTGCTGGAGCCCCGTTTTCGTGAAAAATTGCAAAAAAAAAAAAAATAAGCTTGGAAAAAAAAAGAACCATCCATTAAAGTGCTACATCCGGATTGAGGAATTGTGATATAAAACTTGCTGTATGATCCAATCCGAAATGTCAAGTTTAAACATTATTCAGTTTTAATTTAAAAAAAAAAAAAAGAAAAAAAGTATTTTGTTTATAACTATTAAATGAAATTGTCGTTTTTTATGTCAGATTGGTTTTTTGATTATTTGTTTTTATATTTTTTTTTTTTTTTTTATTGAACGCCGACAAACTAATAAAAAAAAAAATCATATGCTATATATATTTCAGTTTTCTTAATAGCAAGACAGATTTTATTTCTATATATATAAAAATTGTCGTATATCTAGATTAATATAACTCGTTTATAAAAATTATTCACGAAAGCAATTCGTAATAATTTATGTTTTATCTCTCTTAAAAAGGGATATAATTTATTTAAAAAAGCAACTGGTCGCTCCTCTTTTTGGAGAGGAGAAGATCCCGTCGGCTTGTTTTCAGTTTTATTACTTCCATTGTATGATTCATATTTATGATATCTTTCGATCTATTTATTTATTTTTATTTATATTCTAGTATTTTGAAGATATGTTTATTTTTTTTTATGATAACACAAAAATATGGATTGTCTTTTCCTATAGACAACTTTATGGTCTACAAATATTACGCTAACTACATATCTAATCACACAAACCTGAATCAATCAGTCTGAATTGTTGAGTACATAGGCTGGTTTGTTCCGCAATGCTGGATATAATATCTGGATATTATCCGTTGTAGTTAGCATGCTTCTTTTTATTAGTACTAACGTTTTCAGATTCTCAACCAATCGTCAGCGTTCTATGGCTCGCGTCCGTGCAGAGATTTATTTTTTCTTTTCTCTCACACTCCCATGTAAGTTAACTTTAAAATAAAAATTAATAAAGATTGAAAATAAACATTGATAATAGAAACTTAAAAAGTTGAAGTGAAGTATCTACATGCATACTGAAAAAAGATTAGAATCCAAACCGAACAGAATCCCAGATGGAAGTATGTCCTAAAAATGTAGATGCTTAGCTTTAGTTTTATTATTAAACAAAGTTCTTAATAATAACCAATTTGTTGTAATCAAAAAGATATCATTGTTTTTGATTTTTTTTTTTTGTAAAACAAAATTATTTTAATAGAGGTTATCACCATCGGGAAATTCTCAAAGCACTGGAAAAACGCATGAGTCAACAATATTTTATATCCAAATTATGGAAATACTTTTTGAAATAAGCTGTCCAAGTTCCTGTTAATGTAATCTTTCAAGTAACATAACACCTACACTAGTTCTCTGTCTCTAATATTCATTCTGTTTGAATATTCTCTCCTATAAAAAAAATTCATTAATTAATATATACATTCACTATTATTGGTTAGTTCACTGTATGCTGTAAAATATCATTCGCTTCTTTTTTTGAAGAAGGAAGCGGATCTATAAACGGATAGAATATCTTGAGAAATTCTTGAAGGACACCGTGAATATCTATCTTCTTTGCGTTTGGACATATATGGGATAGTTATTTAAATATTAGGTTCTATTTTAGAATATCCTTGAATTTAAAAATAAATAAATAAATCTTATTTTATTAAACTAAATTGAATGTTAATGATCTTATAAATATTTTATATTTGAGGTTAATATTCGTTAAAAAAAAAGAAGTAATTACCAGTTTTAAATTAACTAAGTGGTACTATTTTGTTTTATGGATATAGATTAATGAAATATTTCAATTAAAATTTCTTTAAACTGATTTAAAATTTCAGTTAATTAAGATAACAATATTTAAAGGGCCAAGGCTCGCCAGACGGCGATTTGAATAGGAGAGCGTGTAGTAAGCATGCCCCAGTTCCCACGCCTGTTAAGTTCCGGTCTTCGCTGCTTAGGGCGCTATTAACTGTAGCTTCCGACTTTTTATCACGATGCTGGATCAACACCGACCTTGGACTCGAACCTTGGATTCTCACACGAAAAGCGAGTGCGCTAGCCACTCACTAGACCAACGCGTGAAACAACAATATTTGAAAAAAATATTAAATTTTGGGATCTAACTTTTAAAACATGTTTCAGAAAAAAACATTTTCAAGTAAAAAGAAATTGTTTTATAACTGATATTACATAATAAAATAACTGGAATACACTGGCATTTTTTATTTACTGATAAATTTATCCTTTTAATCTGTATCTAAAAATATCTGTTCCATTTTTAAACTGAAATAAATTTAAAGAAAAATTAACTTAGACAAATAAAATGTATGTGTCTGTGCATAATAACGGTTCCAATGATTTCCATAAATGTGTATGTCTTCTTGAATATTTTTTATTTTTTTTATTTAAGGCGCGTCAACGTCTATGATCATTGGCACGCGGAGCCTTCCCAATGCACTGCCGGCCTCCGGACAGTGTTCTCTCATAACAAACAACACTGTCCATCGTCGGACAGTAAGCTGTAGAGGCTCCTAGGAAGAAAAAAAATCTAAGGGTAGCACAGCTGGACTCGAACCCGGATCCTCCGCGTGGGAGTCCAGTACGCTAACCACTTAGCTATTCACTTCCCTCTTAATCCTGAATATTATCTTTAGTAAAATATTCCGTAAAATTGATGTCAAGGGAGTAGTGGGTTCCATTAGTGTCATTTCAGTATCCTCTATGGTTGTTTTAGTGTTGAATATTAAGGAAAATTAATTGTATTATATATATTCTAATTATGAAGAAATTTATCCACCAGAAATAAGCTGGAGAAAGTCGTATAGATTTATGGAATCAGATTTTTAACATCCTATTTCTATAAATACAACCCTTTTTATTTACGCCTATTATTTTATATTTTAATTAAGATTAATTTATACTTTGTTTTATAGCGGTTAAATTAAAAATAGTACCAGAAATAATTTACAAATTATATCATTGATTTTATAGTTAGATTTCTAAAGTGAAATGGTGCATTTATTTATAACAATTCTGAAAAAAATAAATAATATTCTATATAGCTTTGAATAGCTGAAATAAAGTATATTATTATTTCAGTATATACTTTAAAGGGGAATAGCACTAATCTAATTTTTTAAAAGTTAATTCATTTATAAATTTGTAAAAGTTATTTACTTTAATAATTGACATAATTCTCCATAGTATCGATTTCAAGGGGTTTCATTCGATTTGTTAAACTAAATTATCTACAGCAATTTTTTAGTTATTCATAATAATGTGGGTACAACTGTATTTTTAAAATTTTCATTGGTATTTTTAATTTTTTTTTTTTTTATTTACAAACATAATATGGGCCAGCTCACCAAGAGCTTTACACATAGAGATTAGAGGTAAGATATTTCATAGATCTTGGTAGAGTCGCGGTTTCAGTCTTCTAGAGTGAGTAGGTTCCCCTATGTTGTAGTGGGACGTTGAGGATAGTGTGTGAAGTGTGAGGAAGAAGTTGTCTGTTAATTTAGTCATGTGTGTGTGAATATCTGTAATGTCTAGTTCTCTGTGTATTTGTGTGTTTCTGGTGAACCAAGGGGCTCTTAAAGCAATTCGGAGTACTTTGTTTTGAAATGTCTGAAGTCGTTTCGTCAGTGTGTTGCTGGCAGTTATCCAGACTGGGCAAGCGTATGTCAATAGAGGTCTGAGAAGCGTCTTATAAAGAAGTACTGTACAGAAGTGTTTGAGTGGTGTGTTTCTGTTTATAAGTGGATATAACTGTTTCAGTCGGCAGTATGCTTGTTGTAGTTTGCTGTTAATGTGTAGTCTCCAGGTGAGTCTGGTGTCAAGGATTACACCAAGATAGCGCACTCCTTGGTCCTTCGGTTTCCAGGGTATTTCCTGATTGTTTAGTTTTAGTCGCCGAAGGTCTTCATTTTGAAACCTCCGAAGAGAAAAAATTTTTGCCTCTGTTTTAGTGATGTTGAGACGTAGCTTCCATTTTTGGAACCATTTTGTAATGATGTCTATAGCTGTTTGTAAGTCAGTGATGCTTTGGTCAATGTTGTCGTTAGTTGATGCTATCATTGTGTCATCTGCGTATGTGGCTAAAGTACCTGAAGTTGGTTCTGGTATGTCCGAGCAGTAAAGGTTAAAGAGTATAGGACTGATGATTGCACCTTGCGGTAGTCCCGCGAGAATTTGGCGTCTAGTACTATATGTGTTGTTGACTCTTACCTGAAATGTTCTGTCCCTTAAAAAGGATCCTATGATTTGAGTAATGTAGTCAGGTGCGTTTGTGTGTCTGAGTTTGTAGAGTAGTCCTGAGTGCCAAACTGTGTCGAATGCAGCGGCTACGTCTAGAAATATCGCTGCAGTATGTTTCCTTTTTTCAAAGTTGTGTACTATGTATTCTGTAATTCTTTTAATTTGATGTACTGGTGAGTGTTTTGGTCTGAATCCGAATTGATGTGGTGGAATTGCGTTTGTGTCAGTCAGATGTTTTAACAGTCGTCTATAGATTATTTTCTCAAATATTTTTGAGAGAGAGTTTAGTAGGCTAATTGGTCGATAGCTATTCGGGTCGTTTTTTGGTTTACCGGCTTTGTGGAATACAACTATTATTGCATTCTTCCATTTTTTAGGAAAGTAACCCGTATTTTTAATTCAGATCAATTATGTTTTATACTTTAATAAAATGGCTTTTAAAAAATGTATTTTGTATCAATAATGTTTTTACAAAATGAATTAATTTTTAATTGTTTGAGCTAGAAAAAATATATATAAATAAAATAAATTAGCAATAATTAGTTAGACAATACATTATTATTTATTTTTATTGAATTTTTATGTTAATTTAAATTTATAACAAAGTGACAATTTTCACAAGTTATTGTTAACAACAAGATAGAAAAGTAAAAAGAGAGTTATGTATAACTTTGGTTTTGTTTTGCAAGTTGCTAATTATTATATTATCTATTTAATTTTTCTATTTTTTAACAATTTAATTGATTATTGATTGCTGTTAGGGCTTCAATCATATTGATTCTAAATTGTGCATAAAATTAGAAGGAGCTACATTTGTTGCGCACTAGGAAGGGCGACCTGTAAACCATAAAACAGCATGGATGGGGGCGTGTGCCAATTGACCATAAGCGCTTCTCTATTAATCATTATCTCTATTCTTTCAAGGCACTTGTACCAAGGGTTTTAGCTATTTGATTATTACGCTCTGCGCAGGTTATTATGTCCGCAGTAACTCTCAAAATAAATAAAATTAAATGATATTAAATTCTTTTCACAACCACAACATATGATAACTTCTAAGTATTTATAATATTTGTTTTCGTTTGTAGTAGTTTTATAATTAGGCAATTAATATACTCCATGTCCACTGTATGTATTCTTACAAATGTGTCACATTATTTGACTGTACAATAACTTTTTATTGACGTCAATACTTCTTTTTAACCTTCTTCCTCTTTAGAAAAATTTGTTGTTTACGTGATTTCCTTCACGTAATCTATACCATTGATTATGTGGTATCATATATTTGAGGAAATTGATATAATTAGCATTTAAATTCATTAATATTTTCATTTGAAAATGATTTTATATATTGTTTTGAAGAAAACTAAAATTTGAAAAATAACAAGAATTATAAAACACACTAAAACAAAAATAATATACAAGGCAAACCATAGTAAGAAAAATGGTTATTTTCCGCGAAAGATATAAGTATCGAATAGATAGGTAAAAGATGGGTATAGATGAAGAGATATTAGACACCAACAAAAGTGTCTGCCAATTGGTGTGTCCGGTATGCTGTGAGGAGGAATTACACTTAAGTTTCCGCATTGAGACCGCGTCCAGTGGTGTGCAAAAAAAAGCACGTTTCGCCCATATTGCAATGAGCCTCTTCAGGGTCATTACAACTTGAAAACTAATGGAGCACTGAAGGTGTAAAAAAGTGACTTTCAAGGTGTGACGTCGTCACTGAAGTGGCTCATTGTAATATGCGCGAAACGTCTGTTTTTTTAACAGACACTGACGCGGTTTCAACTCGGGAACTCAGGCGGGGAACCCTAAAAGATCAAAAGATGAATTGTTTTTATTGCTTTATTTTATTAAAAGTTTATTAAATTAACTTTTAGGGAAGGGATTAGCTCAATGTTACCGCACTGAACTCCCACGCGGAGCAAATTTGCTTCTACCACCAAGATCTGCACCAGCGGCGGCTCCAGGGGGGTCTCGTCCAGGACCTCTTGTGCACTCATCGCCACGATCCTCTTAGTCGTCAGAATATATAGTATGAAACCAAGCCAATAATTAACAACATTGCGGTTTAGAAAACTACACAATAACTAACTCACAGATTATTAAATACGTTTTGTCATTGACGGCAGAGTATAGGCAGGACGCTTCAGTGCCATCCATTTCCAGGGATAGTTGCTAGTTTTCAGGGCAAATCTAGGGCGAGTCCAGCTGTGCTGCCCTTAGATTTTTTTCTTCCTAGGAGCCTCTGCAGTCCACAACCCGGTGATGGTCAGTGTTGTCTGTAACTGGAGCACTGAGAAGGCTCCAGGCGCCAATGACCATAGATGTTGACGCGCCTTAAATTAAAAAAAAAAATTAACTTTTTATACTTGTCCTTCTTCAAGAGATTTATGAGTGTTACTAGAGATCATAATATGGGAACTAATTTACAAAACACGAATTGGTTTGACATGATGAAAGTTAATTGCTCTTGGAAGTTGGTGTAAGAATCATGGTGTACTTTTACGACTGTACGAGAAATATTTAGAAGAATCAAACGTGAGCTTGAAGGTTAGAACTGATAAGTTTTGGGTCTTGAAGTTTGGAACTGACAAGGTTGTTCCGCAAGAAAGGAGTGACATTTTTTTAGCCTACCTCTCTTTGTAAATCTTCCACAACTGGAAGAAGGCGCTTGCTATAAAAATAAGTTAAGATAAGTGACAAATAACTCTTTCGAACAAAAAAGAAAAAAGAAAAATTTCTGGAAATAATTATTTTTTTTTTTAATTATTTTTCTTTATTTACGTTTATTTATTTCTCAAAGAAACAATACAAAATGGTAATGTAACGTACCAACTCATGGTCCGTCATGTGAGTCACATACATATGCAATAATAATAATTTAAACTATGAGACACTTTTATTTTCATTTTAAATCATTTTTAAATTTGGTTTAAATGAAATATATTAATATCATTTTTATGCTGTTTATTCCTTAGATGCAGTTTATATTTATTTATTTATTTATTTTTAAAATCATTTAATGATTCCTATCTAATATTTATATCAACGTCTCATAGTTTCTTTTTCAACCTTAAAGACATCATAACAGACTCATGTACCTACCACCATTCAAAATATTTTTTCCCAACTTGTAAAGCTTTTTTTGTAACATAACAAGTAAGAGACCTCCTCACCCAGCTATATTTACCACTGATAACGTTTATACCATAATCGGCATAGAATTATTTATTGAAATCTAAATTTCTGATATTCCTGTGTGTGGCGGAGAGGGGGGACTATTAGTAACTCCAAAACGAAAATAGAAATAAAAATTATACTTTTCCTAATATCTGACTTTAATCTAATGCTCAGAATGTCTGTTTGTAGGTTGGTTGGTAGGTTGAATTTATTAAGCCAGGTAATTGTATTTGGTAATTAGTTCCCGGAATTCTAATCTTTAATAACGTAAGAAAATAACTAAGGAATGACAAGTATAAAAAGTAAATTTAATAAAGTAGTAACAAACTAATGTAATGAAAACTATAATCTATTTTTTATCAGAGACATTTTCCGTGGTAGCCTGCTTACTGCTTAATGCTTTCCAGTTCTGCAGAACCAATCACCACAACATCTATCTTTAACTTATCATTTCCCTACCTTATTATACCAGATATAATAATTGGCAATTTCGACCATTTTTCTAATTTTGATTCTAGAATATTTTCAACCTGGAAACCTGTATAATCACTGTTGCCACTGTAAGCTAGTTTGTTGTAAGCTTTTCCGAACGGTTTCAAAGACTCCTTCCATTTGAAAAAACAACCTACAGGCCCAGTTTATTATCCATATAGGATAGATTCTGTTCTATCGATCCTAAAAATGCAGCCTCTACAAATTTGCCTGTCTATTCTGCTTCATAGTTTGATACATTAGATGTTCCAAAAATCGCTTCAATTTTTTTGTACGGTCATTAAGTAGAAGACATAAGAGTAGAATCCTTTCAGTCCGGACAATATAATGTCTTAACAAAACCAAATATTAGACATTCTTTAAAAATCCTGGTCAAACAAACCTTTGTCAGTGCATTCCAGTCTTGAAATTCCGAAGCAATTTTTGGTATTTTCCGTTATTACTTTCCCATAGTGTAAATAAATAAATAAAAAAAATCGAAAATGAAATTATTTATTTTAAATTTTTTCTCATATAATTTTTACGATACAAACACGGTATTTTTCCCAAGCAATAATTTGCTGTGACCTTTTCGTTCTGCACATCCTTTTAAACAGTTTGAAAAAAACAAAAAACGAAAATATCTATTTTAATAAAAATGTAAAATAAAAATTTAAATAAATCAAGGTATTTTTAATATTTATCATATTCCAAAATCATTTTGCAATTTAAATAAATCGATAGGGGTGATATGTTGGCTATGTTATTGAAATTTTTGTTTACAAATAATATTATTTTATATAAAAAATAAAGAATTATTACAAAAAAATAAAAAATAAATGTGCCAAAGATTGGCTCAAATCCAATAATAATATAATAAGCTGACTTCTGACCTTTTCGAATTCGTTTTTATTATTTTTTGGTCTTGATGTAGTCTGGGATTCAAGGCACTAGGACCGGTCTGACAGATATGTGTTGCGGGTCAACCAACCTTATATCTATTGGAACTATGCTGTAAATTAAACTCGACATTTCTACTAAGAGAATCATTTTTTTTTTGGTTCTTTTATTTTGATTGTTTTATTTCTCTTACTTCTAACTAAAAACTGGTTTAATTGCATTCTAGTGTAATTATTTTAGCTTCTCTGCTATTTTACGATTATCTACAAAACATTTTATCGAAAGACGTAAATATTATATTTTATTTTATTTTATTTTTTTGTATAAAATTAGGTTAAAGTTTAAAAATTGTTAAAATTCCAAGGTTTTGAATGTTTTTTTCAACAAAAAAATACTCCTATTTTTATTTTTGAACAATTAGTCAAAATTATAATGAGGAGCAATTAATTTGTTGAATCATTTTTTTTTTTTTTTTTTTAGGTCCTGGTTTTGCCATAAAATATAAGTTACAAATTCTCTTTTTGATGAATTAGATTTTCCTATGATCACACACACTTTCTATTTCATTTTTCCATGCCTATTATCTATTATTTCAATTTTTCCGGCTTCTGTTTTTTTTTCCCCCGTCTGGTTATACAGAATTTGGTCTCACTTTCATGACATCTCTTAAGAAGGCTCGCTTTAAAGGTAGAAACAGAAAGGCAAGCTAAGACAGAATTTCAAAAATGCAATAATTGCGTCCAGTATTGCGGACTTCAATAGGTTTTAGAAAGAGAGAAATGAGTGAGGAAGGGTTTTTGAAAAATAAGCTAGAATGAATACTGAACACTGTATAATTAATTAGAGACACAAAACTGCCAGGACTTTAACACGTAAATAGAAATTTGGTAGCGAGAGATTTAGTCTGAGTGAAGAGAAGGGTTGTGGTTGTTTGCTGACACGTTGTAACTGCTGAATAAACTGTTCTAAAGGACTAGGGCTAGCGCAGCTGTATATATACAGAGTCTCCCTACTCTAGTCTGGCCTAAGTAAGCGAGTGAAATTCTCAATTTCGTGTCTCTCTCTCTCTGCTTTAGTTCCCGTTGTTCGGATCCTATTACACGGACCTTAAAACAATTAATTAGGATTCTTCTTGATATCAGCTAAAAAAAGTCAATTTTTAATTAGTTTTATAAAGATTTTGTGAATAAAAGTTTATTTAGAGAGCCCTTAAGTAGAAATTCTCAATTTTGTTTTAATGGTGCTAAGGATGTAGTGCGGTCGAATCAGTCGCAACTGACGCTATTATTTTACCTGGTAATCGGCATATTGGAGGGAATATTACAAAGAAGAGGGGATAGGCAGCAAACCCTACTTCCGTCCTTTATTTATTGGGAAATTTCCATTGATTTGCCCACTTATTTTTACCGCTCCCTTATGTTCATCTAAAGCCCTTACATTGCTCTAAGGACATATCTTATAACTCCTACTTCATTACAACTTCCCATAATTTGCTTAGTGATTCTGTAAAATATTTCATTCAAAATTCGAGATACAAGGAAAGGACAAATAGAAATTAAGATTATTCAATTAGGAAAACTAAGGACATGTTTTTTTCTAGTAGAGTTAGAATACATAATGGATGTAGGGGAAATACAGAAAGAAAACGTTTCCACTCCATCTTTCCTCAGTATATCGTTGGAAATAATAATGAGATTTTTTTTCTGATATATATTTGATTCAATAAAAAAACAAAAAACAGTCTACTCAGCTAAGGCTGTTACCAACATCTTGGCATAAAACATTGTAAACAATGGTGGATTTCCCTAGTGACCATTGAATGGTGAACAAGAATCTCTTGTGTTTTTTATTGCTTTAAGAAATTCCTGGAACACATACTACAAGTTCCACCTGTTTCTTGAACGGCCTTGAACCTCCACCAACTTCATATAAGATAAATAAATACTGTTTATGTGTTTCAGTTATGTACGTATGAATGCTTCTTATATATTGAAAATAGTCAATAGAGAATTGTTTTTGCTGCAACACCTGCTGAAGTTTTTCACTGTATACAACAACACCTCTACATTATGGTGTATGGATTGTGTAGCAGTTTTGTTTTTTAAATTGGCCATTTTACTATTCATTAGATAGTGTAACGTCTGGTAGCAGATTTTTGATTGGTCTAAGAAATTGCATCCATTCTTTGCAAATTTTCATTGACACTTTCTTCTTATTGGTGAAAGAGGATATAAGAAATTTTTAATCATGTCACATTTTCGAAAATGAATACTTACAGGAAATACAAGTTTTAAGTTCCACTGAGTTCCAATAAATGATTTTTTGCCGAATCGTCTGTGTATGTGTGAACAAAAAAAAATCTCAAAAACGAAAAAAAACGCCGGAATTTTAAACTTAATATTATATTTAGAAGCTACTACAGCTTCTGACCTGAAGATTTCCATAAACAGTCACCAACCGAAAGCGGAACATTACGTAATGATTTTTTTTGCTTTAAATTTCACATACTAACGTACACATAGAAGGTATCACTTTTATTAGAATTATTATTATTATGGCACTACAGCCTAAAGGACCCGGGACTCATCTACAAACTTGTGCATTACATCCCTGTCTTTGGCCTTCATTCTCCACCGCCTAACACCCATTGAGGTGAGGTCATCTTGAAGATCGTACAGCCAACGCAAGCGAGGTCTTCCTCTCCGGCGAGCAGCACAGGTCTACCATAGAGGAGCCTTTTGGGCAGTCTAACCTCCTCCATTCTCTCCATATGACCTAACCAGCGGAGACGACCTTCCTTTATAAAAGTCACGGTGTCTTCATTCTTGTACAACTGGTAAAAATCTTCATTTTTCCTAATCCTCCACTGGCCGTTCACAAAGCTTGGGCCAAATATCTTTCTTAGGTCCTTTCTTTCCCACACCCCAAGCAACCTTTCGCTCTCTTTAGATAGTACCCACGTCTCACTAGCATACGTTACAACTGGTCTTATTATAGTTCTATATATTAGAACCTTGGCGTCACGTGACAAAACTAAAGCGAACAGCCTTCGATAATGCAAATAAGCATCTGTTGCCAGCAGCTGTTCGTGCTTTAATTTCGGCTTCTATTTCATTTCTATTCGTCACAACCACTCCCAGGTATTTGAAACTATCTCCAGTTACGAACTCATGAGCATTAATTGTCACCTTCTCAGGCATCGCAGCTTGGTTCCTGCATGATCTCATGTAAATAGTTTTTTCTTCGTTGACTCTCAAGCCAAGAGTCATAGCCTTTCTTTCAAATTCCTCCATGGCCCCTTCCAATGCTGCTTTAGTGCGCCCAGTAATGAGTACATCGTCTGCATACGTGAGGTGTTGGGTCAGTCTATTAGAAATAGTACCTTTAGAGTTGGTCCTTATTGCTCTTACTGCCTATTCCAATGCCAGATTAAACAATGTCGGCGCTAGCGGGTCTCCCTGCCTCAAACCATTAGTGACAGAGAAACTATCAGAGAGGACATTTTGTACTTTCACCCAGGCATTTTATTTCTTTCAAAGTCATTTCTGCCAGGGCTAGCAACTTGATTGGGATTCCAAAACCGATCATGGCTTTCATTAGTTTCATTCTGTGCAAAGAATCATAGGTTTGCTTGAAATCAACGAAAACATTATTATGCAGGTCTACTGGAATATTTATTCATATGCTTTTTCAAACATCTGCCTTAGTGAAAATATATGGTCTGTAGTTGATCGGTTCTTTCTAAAACCGCACTGATATTCTCCGGTCGTTTTTCACACCATACAGTTAATCTGTTATTTATTGCTATAGAAAGAACCTTATACAGCGTCGGCAGAAGTGCTATTCCTCTATAATTTGCACAATTTAGCTTGTCACCCTTCCTATATATGGAACAGAGAATCGCCGTATTTCACTCCTCTGGCATTTCTTCATGCACCCAGATCTGATGAATGACCTCATCACTTTTATTAGAATCATGCTAAAAATTACTAATTTGAAGAAAACTGATTAAATGGAAATGATATTTTTATAGGGTAGGTTTCTAATTTTTATCTTTAACCTTGGAATATTTATGTTGAATATGTGGATGGGTCCGCAATGCTGGATAACATCTGGTATTTTATCCGTCGTAGCATGCATATTCTTTTTGATTCTGACCGGTTTCGGATTACATTGTTCCATTATACAATCAACAAACCAACAAGTGTGAGTGGAACAGAAACATTGCGTTGAAGTGAACTCTCTACACAAACTTGGTGAATATGCTCTGACGATGGATGAAAAAAACCGAAACCGGCCAGGAACAGAGAGAATATGAATATGCTAAGACGGATAAAATACCAGATGTTGGAATATTTACTTTGATTAGAAACAGTTGTCTGGAAAAATTGATTTTTGGGCATTTCTGGAAGACACTGTAAGTTTAAACTGCCGTTACAAAGCTGGGCTAAGTGATTGAGTCAAAGTGGCTCTGACAGATAACCAAATATAACCCCCCCCTAATCCCTTACATTTATATTTTAGGCCAATCTGATTAAATGCTTAAATTTTTTTAAACATTACGTTGCCTAATTTAAAGTAAAGTTCTCATTTACATTTGTGATAATTATAACAATTGTAAGTCGCGTCAGTACTTCACACGAGATTTTTTTTTTTTTTTCTATAAATTAACGACGAGAAATGGGGGTGAATTTTTGTCGAATTGGGACCACCATTCTTTCCATACTGCCGGACAGTGTTTTTCAATATTCCTTTTTATATATTTTATCTTCACAGCCTATATGCTGGCTTTTATTTATCTATTACAATTTACTATAACTATATTTCTTAGCATACATAATTTAGTTGAAATATAATTACCATACTAAATACATGTGCAGTAATAAAGAAATAACCCAGTTACAGACTATGTACTCAGGCGTTATATAACTAATAACAAATATAACTAATTTAACCAAGGTCAAATTGTAATGTATATATATATATATATATTTTTTTATTATTATTTTATTTAGGCCACTTAAATAATTGTACAGAATTTTTTCCTTTTATATATTATTTTTTTTCTGAGGTTTCTAATAAATGCAATTATCTAGATCCAATGTACAATAAATATATCTAATTTTATGTCTGGAATTAAAAAAAAAAAAAAAAACGTAAACTATAATAACATCGTGTTATTCACTTTGTTAAAAGGGTACAAAATAAAAAATGTCATCTTTAAGATGCCTCACAGGTGTTAATAATAATTTTCATATCTACAATTATGTATATAATTCCTCACTCTGTAAGCAAACATTTTTTTTTTCATTTATATAATTTATTTTTATCTTTTATGTCTACATACAAACATTTTTTGACTTTTAAAAAAATCATGTAATAGTTTCATTCTGAATATTTATTCTTAGCATAGTTAGTTTAATGGAGGCTTTGGTTTAACTGTCTTTTCTGTTCGGACGATCTAAATATTGATTAGGTGTTCTAGAACGTAATATTTAGCGATCATATTTTACTGTGATATTCTTATTCTTACTCCTCTGACAGGAAGTAATTGCCACCATTTTTCAAAATTGAGTTTACATAAAGAAGGTATGATTTTTTTTTAAATACTGGTATTGCTTCTCTCTCCTTCCCTTCCTCTCTCTCTTTCCATCACTCTCTCTCTTACCATCTCTCTCTCTGTCCCACACGCGCTTTTTTTTCCACATTAATTAGGGCACACTTAAGCCAATTTCCTGGACTCGGATATCGCCCCCGCAATTGCGCTTCTCCATAGTACTCTAACTACACCGCTAGCCATTACACACATGCAGCGCCGTCATCCCTCTACTTATTATTAATTTTTACTTTTTTACAGCTGTAGGAGGATGTATAGGATCACGTCAAATTTTTCGAATTGAGTTTTCCCCGGAAATCCATGTTTAGTGATTCACTGAACACGGAAAAATATAAATGTTTTTAGCGTACATATATTGGAAAAGAGAGAAATATAGAAAGCTCCAAATCGTTCGCGAAAATTTCGTCCAAATCCATCAATTATAAATGTCTATCACTTACATTTTAGTTTTATTCCAGGTGCTTCGACGTTATAATGGGGTAAGAGAAGGAGAGAATTGGGTTTGAAAGATAAATAAACTTGTACTGTGGAATTAATGCTGAACACTGAATGAGAAAGTAACACAAAGGACTTTACACGAGTATAGAAAATGGTAGCCATGAGATTTAGAATGAGTGAAGAGAAAGGTAGTAGTTGATTGCTGACGCGTTGTAACTGCTGTATAAACTGTTCTAAATACTCTCCTCTGTAGGGTAGCACTGCTGTATATAAACAGAGTCTCCCACTCTAGTCTGGGACTAAGTAGCGAGTGAGATTCTCAGTTTTTGTGCTCCCCTCTCTCTGCTTTAGATCCATCCCTTCGGATTCTATTACATCCTTTTACAGCAATAAGAAAGCAGGCAAGTATGGAGAGAAGCCTCAGACGCGCTGATGTATATAACAGAGTCTCCCACTCCAGTCTGGCCTAAGTAACGAGTGAGACTCTCAATTTTTGTGCCACTCTCTCTCTGGTTTAGATCCCTCTCTTCGGATCCTAATTACAACGCTAAACTTCTCTCTAAAATACCACTTCAGTACAATGTATGGTATTTACCACTTAAATAATTTTAAAGTACATTAAGAACTATGGCTAGAATTTCAAATTTGACGTAAATTGTTTAAAAGAAATTGCAACTTCCTGGAAAATGGCCTCAAGCATTTTCTTAGCAGCACCTAGAATACTATTGCACATATATAAAACCCTTTTTTTTTTTATAACAATTGGGGGGGGGGTTGGAGAATTTATGATGTTTAATTTCAAATTTTATTGTCAACTGTTATCTTCTAGTCGACATTGGAAACATTTCAAATATTACCTGCCATAGGTTAGGAGAACTGTATGTATCGTCGCCATTTCTATATTTATGTAGGGGTAAAAGAGTGCAATTTTAAGGCTTTGACACACTGAACGCGATCTGTCGCGGCGGGCAGGGATCGTGCGATCTTTTCGGCGGTCAGCGATATGGCTACGTCACATACAAAGCGAGATTAATGTGAGCGAACTAGTGTTATGTTGTCCACAGAGCAGGACCGCAGTATTGTTTTGCACTAGTATAGTTTTACACTAGATGAAGATCGCCTAGACCGCGAGACAAGTTTTGTAATTTTGTACAACCAGATAGCCTACTATGGAGGTCAAGACTGTGTCGCTGTGAGATAGATCGTCTCGTGTGTAACAGGGATGCATCATACATCATTATCGTCGGATCGTGGCAGTCTGAGATCGCTGCTCGCCGCGACAGATCGCGTCCTGTGTGTCAAAGCCTTTAAGTTTAAAGCCAATTTTGTTTAATTTTATAATTATTTTTACCAACAGCGGAATGAAAAAGGCACATGAATATTTCATACCAGATTTTTGTTATTTGTCCGTCAGTAAGTTGGCCAAGACTATCTAATATTTAATTATCTCACATGGAATTCTAAATTCTATTTTCAGTTATTCCTCCAGACTGTGACTTAAACATTACTTAACTAAATATTTCCAGAGATTTAATCCAGTATCTGTTTTACATAAATTATAACCTGTCATTCAACTAAAAATTCCATCAAGTCATGCTTATATATTATCTCAGTGTAAGAAAGTCATCAATGTACCATGTACAAACTAAAGTATTTTTTTTTTTTTTTAGTTTTATTTTATCGAATCTCTTCTTCTTTAAAAAAATAAAATTGAAAATAACGGAACATTTTTAAATGATTATTTCTCTGATAAGATCTTTAATATTAAAAGTGCTAGCTAAGAAAAACGAATAAAAAAAAACCTAAGATTGTCAAAAAAAAATAAAAAAACTTAGTTTAAATGTTCAAATAACTGATTATATATTTACATTTTTTGCACATTGCTATATTTGATCATAATATATTTCTCAAATTTTCTTAATAAATATCAGCAATGAAATTTTTTTAAATATTCTAAGTAAGATTTTATTGGATCTTTGTTAGATTATATCTATTTAATAAAATGATTTCTATTTTTTTTTTTTTTTGAAAAAAATTTTAATTAAATCTCTAAAGCCATTTAAGACTAAATATTTTAAAATATTTTATTTTTTTTAAACCAAATTTCATTACTATAATTTTATTTTTTAAATTTAATCAAAACTTTTTGTTCGAAACAATCAATCTCTCTCTTATAATTTAATAATCCCATTCAATTAGATAAAATGTACACAAAAAAAAATCTATGTCCTTTACAATTAATCGAAAATATCAATTACCTTTGTGTTTATCAGGTTTTTATCATTCTCTGATTAATGGGATATATATATATAATATATATAAAAGAATGTTACCCTACAATTACTTGTGTTATATAAAAAAAAATCTGGTGTGAAACACTCACACAACTTTCTCTTACTCCAGTTCTCAAAATGATAATTGATAAATTTTATAGTTTGTACCAAATTTAATGAAATTCGTCGAAAACTGAAAAAACTGTTCAGTAAAAGCGCACTTCCGGTTTACTAATTTTCTTGAAACTAAAACTTTGGCAACCCATTTATTTCTAACTAATTATGTTTGGATTATAGAATTGTATAATCAACTAGGATAGCACTTTGATGAAAATCTAACCCAACCCCTCCCCTAAAAGTGCCCTTAAAAGAATTTTTCCAGAGAAATGTTATAGATAAAAGTTGTAGATCTATGCATGTTTAGTTTATATACGAAGTTTAAAAAAAAATCGTCGTAGCTATTTTTGAGAAAATTGCGAAAAAGTGAATAAATCATTTAGTAAAGTGGTAAAGTAAACGCACTTTCGGTTATCCGATTTTTTTCAAACTCGGAATTTCAACAACATATATAATTCTTATTAACATTATTTAGATGACAGAATTGTCTAACAAACTGAAATAGCACTTTAGATGGAAACCTAACCCCACCCCTCCCCTAAAAGTGCCCTTCAGTGCATTTTCTCGGAGAAATGTTTCAAATAAAAGTTGTAGCTCTTTGTATGTGTGATTGATGTTTGAAGTTTAAAGAAAATCGTCGGAGCCATTTTTGAGAAAATCGCAAACAAGTAAAAAATCCAACTAGTAAAGTGGTATTTCCGGTTGAGGAATTTTGACAGATAACGTAGTGTCAGATCCCACAGTGATACCTAAACGGAATATCAAGTTTCAACTTTCTACAGTTTTTCGTTTTTGAGCTATGCTGTTCACATACATATATACACACAACACACACACACACACACACACACACCATTTGCTAAAAACCACTTTTTTGGACTCAGGGGACCTCAAAACGGATATTTCCGGTGAAAACTCGATATCGAAAATTTGACACGATTACAATACTTCCTCTTACTAGGAGTAAGAGAAAGTAATACAATGCATTCTTCCGTAAAAATATTGGGGCATGCGAGAGTTACAAATTTGTAAAGAGTGTTTATAAATTTGTTTATTTTTGCAGCAAATAGTATTTATGGAATATGTTTCTAGGGTTTACTTACTAAATATTCATAGTGAAAAATTTAATTAACATATATCATCCATTTGTCTTGGAAAGTATGCCTTATAGTGTGCCATAAGCTTCCATCTTGATATCGTATTTAATTTTTTTAAGGATTCCATTTATTGATTTTTAAACTTCAGAAATAAGAGATTTCAAAACCATTATTTCTTATTTCACATTGGTCCACATACCTTTTTTTTTTTTACTTATTTACTTAATTTCCTCTTCTACCTTGCAGTGTAGAGGATTTGCAAAAAAGTCGCCATCCGTCTCTATCTCTGGCCATTGATTTAGCCTTGCCCACTGTCGTGCCAGTTTCCCTGAGGCATTCTGTAACATTATCTAACCAGGTAATTCTTCTTCTTCCTTTCGGTCTCTTACCAGTACACCTGGTCTCATAGGCTCGTTAGGATGCCTTGCATGCTTCATCCTTATAATATGTCCAATCCATCTTAGATGGATCTCTACCTCTCTATACTGTCCAATCTCTATACATTGCAGTGTAGAGGATTTGCAAAAGAGTCGCCATCCGTCTAAATCTCTGGCCATTGATTAGCCTTGCCCACTGTCGTGCCAGTTTCCCTGAGGCATTCTGTAACATTATCTAACCAGGGGATTCTTCTTCTTCCTCTTGGTCTCTTGCAGTACACCTGGGTTCATAGGCACGTTTAGGATGCTTTGCCTGTTCCATTCTTATAATATGCCCAACCATCTTAGTTGGGTGCGTGTGATTCGCTCCACAATTGCTTCACAACCCAGATTACTTCTAATAGTAATGTTCCTTACTCGGTCCCTTCTTGTCTAACCCTCCATTTCTGTGGAGGTATCGCATTTCTGCCGCTTGTGTACGGCTTTTGCCGCATTACATTAGTGCTCACAGGATTCACATCCATATGTAAGGGTTGAGAGATATATTGAATTAAAAATCCTTAGCTTCGTTTGCTAGAGAAACCTCTCTTTTGCTAATGAATTTTTGGTTGATGGCTTGGAATAACCTTTCAGATGCCGCAGACTTTTTTTTTTTCTTTAATATATTTTTAAAGTCGATTTTTTTTTCATGAAAAATGTTTATTGAGCGAGAAAAATCCGTTGAAAATTCGCTGAGATTATTCAGTCTTCAATGTAAAGAAATTCCCCCTTTGAGAATGTATAGAAATTCTCTGCCCTCTCGTGTGCAGAGATTCCCTATTGTTTGCTGAGTTAATTACTCAAATAAGGCAAAAAATAGAAAAAAAGAAGCATATTTTATGGAGTGATGAATGTACGAATAATAATGAGTTATTGATTAAGTGGTATTTCCAAATATAGGCGGTTACAAATCCAGATATTACTTATCAAACATGGAATGAGACAAAAAATTCGATAAATGTGTAGTGTGGTTTAATAGGGTTATCAACTTGTAGTCCGTATTTGACGTTCTCTTACTGCTGTTCAGAGGAAATATTGCGATCGTGTATTGCGTGTGTTGGTGTAGTGGTTATGAGCATGGACTTGTAACTAGAAGGTCCCCAGTTCGAGTCTTCGCGGTAATAACTGCTAAATTTTATATTTGTTTAAAAAAAAATATTAATATTAAAGTAGGTGCTTCCGCCTCCGTTCACTCCGTTCACGTTCAGGTAGTTGGACGTTAAGCTTGTCTGAAAAAATAGACATTATTTTACTTTACTTATTATCTTAACAGATTTAAGCCTATCACTTTTAAGCCTAATTTTCCGAAAAAATTCATTTTTAGATAGTTCTGCGGAATATATGGCGTTATATTTCAAATGTTGTATGAGGTTGGTTCAATATTATTAGTGCGCTGTTGGGGGCAACAATGTAGTCACTCTTTTTCTTTCTACTTGGGTAGGCCTATTTATTGTCTCACATTATCTCTAAATTTAATGTTACGAGAAATGTGTAAAATTAGAAGTGTAAAGACAATTGGTCATAATTTTATTAACAGCAGCAAGAGGAAGTCGACTGTGAGTGTTTCACACCAGATTTTTTTTTTTTGTAAAGTCAAAACACCAAATAAGTTTGTTTAGAATTTCTGGTTTTATCTCGTAAGAATTTGTCAATGAATTTGACAAGGCATATAGAGCAACCATATAAAAATTCCCTCACATTGTACAAATAAAATCAAAGTCCATAAGTAATTCACTACAAACACACAGTTATGTTAATAATTACTTAATCTTAAAATTTTCTTACAGTACATTGAATTTTTCTCAGATTAAATAGGTGATGAAATATTTTCAAATTGAACTATAGACCGAAGCCTGAAGGATTTGCTAGAATCATCTTTAAGAATAGTCTTAAAGTGACGTTTCTGTAATGAAATATCTCATCCACTAAAATCTATATTGCAAAATGGTACTTATGCAAACAGACAAACATAAAGAGAGAAAGATGAAAAATAAAAAGAGACAAAAGAGTGAATACGACAAATCGCAGAAAATTCAAATTTAATATTCCGTAAAAATATCTCTAGTGATTCGATCGAAGTTTTCCTTCTGGCTCACCGGAAATGCAACTTTACTTTTGTATTATTATTTAGGCTTATCAGTTTTATTTGTAATATTTTTTTGGAAAAATTTATTTTTGTGTAATTTTGGGATATCCGTGACTTTAGACTTCCAAGTAAAGTGTAATTTTGGGATATTCGTGACTTTAGACTTTCCTCTAAAGTGTTATTTTGGGATAACCGTAACTTTAGATTTTCCTCTAAAATGTAATTTTGGGATATCCATGACTTTAGACTTCCCAGTAAAGTGTAATTTTGGGATATCCGTGATTCAGACTTTCCTCTAAAGTGTAATTTTGGGATATCCGTGACTTTAGATTTTACTCTAAAATGTAATTTTGGGATATCCCACTAAAGTGTAATTTTGGGATATCCGTGACTTTAGACTTTCCTCTAAAGTACAATTTTGGGATATTCGTGACTCTAGATTTTCCTCCAAAATGTAATTTTGGGATATCTGTGACTTTAGACTTCCCACTAAAGTGTAGTTTTGGGATATCCGTGACTTCAGACTTTCCTCTAAAGTGTAATTTTGGGATATTCGTGACTTTAGATTTTCCTCTAAAATGTAATTTTGGGATATCCGTGACTTTAGACTTTCCTCTGAAGTACAATTTTGGGATATTCGTGACTCTAGATTTTCCTCCAAAATGTAATTTTGGAATATCCGTGACTTTAGACTTCCCGCTAAAGTGTAATTTTGTAATATCCGTGACTTTAGACTTCCCACTAAAGTGTAATTTTGGGATATCTGTGACTTTAGACTTCCCACTAAAGTGTAATTTTGGGATATCTGTGACTTTATATTTTCCACTAAAATGTAATTTTGGGATATCCGTGACTTTAGACTTTCCTCTAAATCTAATTTCAGCCCGATTCTGCCATCTATGAAACATCTAGGAGTATTAAATATGTTGTAAAAATGCCAGATTTATAGAAAATCGGTTAAGCAGAAGGACTGCCTTTTTAGAATAGCTTTTCAGTTTTTTTTCGCCCTTTTCTCGAAAATTGCTCAAAACAATTTTCATTTTGGCAATCTAAGTAAAAATTGTTAAATCTGTCACTTTTTATTTTTGAAGTGGAGCATTGAAGTTCGTTCTTCAATTAGTTTGGAAAGCATTTTCATGAACTACTGACAAAGAAACTTAAACCTAGGTTTCCAAAAGTGTTTCTGTAAAAATTGTAACTGCATATTAACTTTTCCAAGATTTTTTTATGTAAGAGCGTTTTGCTTGCATTCTGTGAATTTCTTTAATATGTATTCTAAACGGCTGAAATTCAGAATATAGTAAATTTACTTCTAAAACGGCTACTATACATTGACATTGCTCATTGTATTTCTTTTGTTTTTATTGATATAGGTTCGCAAAAAAATAAAACAGAAAACTAAGAAATATGCATTTAACTAAACCAAAAGAAATATTGATTAACAAACCTGTTAGCTTTGTGTGTGTGTGTGTGGGGGGGTGTGTGTGTGTATATATATATATATATATATATATGATAAATGTCCCATTCATTATGATGAGACTGGCGTCAACAGTTCAAACAGATACTGTTACAATGGATAGCAGTAGATTGTTTGCCTGTTCGAACAATACGTTCTTAGTAAAAGCGAAAGTACCTGCTATGAATATAGAGAACTAATTGCAACCCAGCTAGGCGCACTATTATCTACATCTTCATTTTTTAAAGAAGAAGAAAAAAAATCTGAATTAAAACAACACTCTTACGGCTTTGTTTTATAGCAATTCTCAGAGTTCAAATTTTCATTAAAATTCGAATTTTTATTAAAGACTTTTATTTGAATATTATTACTTTGCGATCGTGACAGATTTTCACCAGATATTGTGTTTTCACCGGATATTGTGAACATGTTTTGGGGTCCTTGAATACGAAAAATATGTTTTTAGCTAATTGTCTATATGTATGTGTGCGCGTGTTTTAACACAAAACCTAAAAAAAACTTGGTATTTCCCTTTTAGGCACTACCATCGCATCAGACAAGAAGATTTCGAGCAAAATCTATCAATTGGTAGTGCGACGACTTAACTGTATGTTTTTTTATTCTTTCAGTTTTTCGTAATTTTCTCAAAAAACTGCTCGAACGTTAAACTTACGTAGCACTTTTATTTTGAAACATATTCCCGGTCAAATAGATTTTTTTGGTGGTATTCTTTGGAGCTTTCCTCTAAAATACCACTTCAGTATAATATATGGTTTTTACCACCACCTACACATAATATTTATTTTATTTATTTATTTATTTACTACATTGAAGCATTACAAGCTTATTGTAGGGAGTTGCTTACAAAGTTAAAAAATAAAAGTAAATACATGTTTAATATAATAAAAAAATAAATAAATAAATAAAATAAAATAAAAAATAAAAGCAATAACGGCAAAAATTTAGTCCATCTTGACAACTATTGCAAAACAGTTAGTCTTTCATTTTTAAATAGCTTATAGTAACAGCATTAAGGTTTAGTTTATAAGCGGCATTTACCTTACTTAACAGTTTATGTTATTCATTAATTATAGATGAACGCAACATTAATACATTTGTAATAAAGTTATATATCTTAAAACAATCAAATTTCGACTGAACTGACAGTAAATTAAATAATTGTTCTTCTTTGCTAATAGTAGACAGAGTAGATAACTGAGGTAAATATTTTACTCTTAAACAGTCATAACTCGGACAAGTAATAAATAAATGAAATAAGTCTTCATTTTCATAAAGATTACAAAGAGTGCAAAGCTGGTTAGGTTTTATTAAATAAGCTATTGCTTTATATACTATTTTTATAGAAAAATTACTGCAAGTTCTGAGTTGAAATATTATGCTACTGACATGGAATGGTAGAGAAAATAGTAAATAATTTTGAACAGCCGAAGTATTTAAGGGAATATTTTTATAATAAATACTGTAATTAGAGGAGTACAGCCTGGCTACATCAGAATTGTTTAAATTTGCTTCGTAGGTGGACAAAATTATATTCAATTTTTTTCGAATTACACAAGGATACATAATATTAATACTCATTGAAAATGTATTGATGGAATTCCAATTAATAGGAAGTGCGATTTTTACAAAAGGTTTTTGAGTTTTTTTTTTTTTGGAATTTCCTCGAAAACGGTTACAACGGAATTTTTTAAATCTTAGAATGCTTGCTGGATAGATAGATACGTATCACTTTTATTTGAAACATTTTTCATTTTTGGACAATAGAGCCTTCCCCATAAGGCTGCTCAGGCATAAAAGTGAAATCCCCCCCACCATGTTTATGGCCAGCCGAACTAAATATTGTAATGTTGTAATTTTAATGAAAATGTCTCGATTAAATTGTTTTAATTAGTGTAAGAAAAAGTCGTATGAGTGTTTCAAACCAATTTTTTTTTTGTTTTGTTTTTAATTTTTTATTTTAGATGTTTTTTTTTTATAAGAGCTCTGACGTAGGCATTTCTGTAAAGTATTATACTGTAAGATTCCAACATTTATACGATATTATGGGGGAAATAAATGTAAATAATAACGCTATCCTCTCCATATAGTACAAAAAATATTATATCAACGATCCACAGATAATATGATCAACCTGACGCTCTCTATGCTGTCACAGAAACTTCCATTATCCTATATCTCTATCCCATACATAAAAAATCTATCAGAAAAAAATAGCAAAAATTTTCAAGTAATATAACCTTTCCATTGCTCACAAAAACTCCGATCCTCTAAAAAAACTCTTTTCTAAACTAAAAGACCCCACACACACAACTTTATTATCAGATGTAATTTATAAAATAAATTGTTTACAATGCCCAGCTACATACATAGGACAAACATCTCAATATTTAAAAAAGTAGACTATACCAACATAAATACGACTCTGTAAAACTAAAAAACTGGCTGACATGACTACAGCACTAATGAACCACTGCATACAATATAAAGTTGAATTTGGCATGGAAAACACTAAAATTCTCTCCATCAACAATAATAATATAAAAAATAAATATAATGGAAATGATTCATATTAAAAAAAAATAAATTATCTATCAATTTTAGAACAGACACCAAAAACCTATCCCTTAGTTAAACAATCTCCTGGAATTCCCAAAACAACATACAGACTAAGACACCGTTTTCGCATCCGCTCTCCTAGCTCTTTATAAACCTTGACCCAGCCAATATCCGTAACACTTGGTGATGGTATGTCACAGGTTAAACTAGAATAATTACTACTGTAATTCTAACCAGGGGCGGCTTAACCTATAGTGCAGGGTGTGCAATGCACACGGGCGCCGCCGTCTCAGGGGGCGCCGCGGCGCTCCCTGAGACAGCTAAGAGCATCGTCTTGGACCATCATGGTACAACAATGATATGACAGAAGCGGCCAGCCAGCGCGGTGGCGGCAGTTATCAAACGCGAGCGCCCTATGGGCGGCTTCTTTTTCGAACATTTTGTTTCAACTCGAAATAAACCTTATTTCACGTATTTAAAGTTTAGAAGCGGCCAGACAGCGCGGCGCCGGTAGTGCGGCGGTGTCAAACGCGAGCGGCTCCTTTTTCGACCAAGATCTAATTATTAAAATTTACCACATGTTTTAATAGGGAAGAAGAGGTTAAAATGTAGCACACTTCCGCTACGGAACTCGAGCGGCAAAACCGCGATAGAGTTACGCCTTGTGTTGTAAGTTCTATGGGCAGCGAAACAGAAATTCGATACATTTCGCTTCTATTTCGCTGTCCATAAAACTTAAAACACAAGACGAAACATGAACTATCGCGGTTCGCCGCTTAGTTTCGCAACAGAGATGTGCTACAGGCATAAAAACAATGAGTGTTATTCTGCCGTCATAAGAAGAAAGGCCGTAACTAATACCATACTGTAAGCTATACCTACTTATAAAATAGCTTGTTGGAATATGAAAAAACTTTCTTGTTACGACGGCAAAGTTAATAGTTATAGCCGCGGGGGGGGGGTCAGGCCTAGGGGGCGCCAGGGTTTCGTGCACACGGGCGCTACACGAGCTAGAGCCGCCCCTGATTCTAACTGAAAATTTTTGTAAGTACATTTCCTAAGGTATCTCCATATTTTACTCTTATATATGCCACATATTGTCAATGTTTTAATAGTTGTGATTTAGTTCTAAATGTTTTAATATTGATCTGTTCTAAAATAGTTTAAAATAAATTTAAATCTGCTGTATATATCATACTTTTTATTTAGTTTATTTATATAGTTTATTTAAAAAAAAAAAATTATTTTGAAAATATATTTATTTTTAGTTCATATTCTAAGTTGTTTCTATTTGTTATTGGTTTGTATTAAAACCTTCGTATAGACCCCGAAGAAGGCAATAAATTTGCCGAAACGTCGGTAGAAGTTTAAACAGAGTTATTTTGTATGACCGAACCTCAACATTCAATTTACAACAGTAAATAATAACTCCAAGTCGTTCAAAAATTATTGTTGAGAAATATGATAGGAGAAAGTTGTATGAATATTGATTGGTGTCAAAATTTTCGAATTACAGTTTTTACCGGAAATAAAGGTTTTTTTTTAGATCCCGTGAGTCTGCCAAAAGTGATTTTTAGAAATTTGTTGGTGTGTGTAGTGGTCAATATAACTAAAAAAAAAAAACAAATGAAATATACAACTGAAATATGATATTTCATTTAGGAGACTCGTCCATAAGATTTTGTACAAAATTAGTCGACCAGAAGGGAACTATCACTTTATTAAATTAGATTTTACATCGTTTTTTGCGATTTTCTTGAAAACGACTCCAAACGATCATGCATTAAATATATCGATTAATCATAAAAAGAGCTATACAATTTTATCGCAAATATTTTTCTTAGAAAATCCTTTAAGGGGACTTTTTAAGGCTTACCACTAAAGTGCCCTTTCAATATATTTTACGATTTTATCGTCTTATATAATATATAATATTATTACGAATTTACAATAGATTCTCTGAGTTTTTTTTGGGGGGGGGGAATATTCTCGAAACTTGTTTCAAGTACCCTGGTTTTTAACTTGTTTCTTTAAACTTGGAATTCTAACTGCACAGATTTAAGCCAACCACTTTTTTTATTTGAAGCGATAGGATTTGTTTAGTGGTAACGCGCTGAAGTCGTCCTGGATACACTAACAACGATGTTAGACAGTGTTGTCTCTGTAACTAACCCAGAAATGTTGAAGCGCGAAAAATGGTGGGATGTAAGCTTTTGAGCAGCTCTGTAATTTTTTTTTTTTTTTCTTTTTTGCTTAAAGAAAAGTTTGCTAAATATGTTAATGATAATTTTAAAACGAAATAAATTTTTTTACGTCATAAAGTTTTTATGTATAACATATGACGTCATATTTTAAAAATAAAAAATAATAATAATAATAATAATGAAAAAAACTAAAAATGGAATAACATAATAATGTGCAGAATTATATATAAGTCTCTATATACATATATAATTATTTATGATTTCCTTTAATGAATAGTATGTGTGTGGCAACTCACCAAGTCCTACTAAGTAGTATTATTAGTAGTACGTATATTAACTAACAGATGTTATTGGTTTTCATTTATGGACATTACTAGGAAGTAAACCAATAATAATGTTTTATACTAAATACTACTACTACTTCAAATACTATAGGACATTGATCTCTCTTCTTGCCTTCTCCATTGGATATATAAGAGAAATGAGCTGAGAGAATTGCACTGTATGACCAGAAGACAAGTGTACCATAGTAATCTCTCTCACTCTTTCTCTTCTCATAGTGTACTCTTTACTCTCTCAGACTTCTTATCTTTTACTACCACTACATTCTGTCTTTATTAAATAACAACTTTATTTATTAATGTTTTTTTTTTTCTTGCTTAGTAGTTAATTTTCTTCTTTACATAGTTGATTAAACTATCTTGGCTTTATATTTTCTAATATTATCTTTGTGATAAAATAAAAATAAGCTAATAATAATTATCATTTTTCGTTTTTCTAAAAATCTTAATTAAATTATCATATTTATTTATTTATGTGAAAAAAAAGTTTGTCCAGAGATTTTTTTAATGGAGTTAATATTGAAACGATTGATTATTACTTTCTGTTACTCCTAGTAAGAGGAAGTATTGTAATCGTGTCAAATTTTCGATATCGAGTTTTCACCGGAAATATCCGTTTGGAGGTCCCCTGAGCCCAAAAAAGTGGTTTTTAGCAAATTATATATATATATATATATATGTGTGAACAGCATAGCTCAAAAACGAAAAACCGCAGAAAGTTGAAACTTAATATTCCATTTAGGTATCACTATGGGAACTGACTGTATGTTCTGTTTCAAAATTCCTCAATCGGAAGTACCACTTTACAAGTTTTTTTTTTTTTACTTTTTTGCGTTTTTCTCAAAAATGGCTCCGACGATTTTCTTCAAACTTGGTATATTAACTACACATAAAACGAGCTACAACTTTTATTTAAAACATTTCTCTGGGAAAATTCATTTTAGTGCACTTTTAGGGGAGGGGTAGTGGTTACGTTTTTCTCTAAAGTGCTATCATAGTTGATTATACAATTCTATCATCCAAAGAAAATTAATTAGAAATAAGTAGATGGCCAAAATTCCGTTTTTCAAGAAAATTTGCAAACCGGAAATGCGCTTTTATTGAACAGTTTTTTTTTTTTCAGTTTTCCACGAATTTCATTAAATTTGGTACACTAACTATAAAATTTGTCAATTATAATTTTGGGAACTGGATTTTTTTTTATGGAATGATTATTTTAGTGGTAACTGTAGATTTCTAACAGAGATATTTTCCGTGATATCCTATTTCTTTTTGTGGTTATCGGCTGTGTTTCGGACGTTTGCCCATCATTAGAGGATGTTTTTGTCAAAACAGTGTGATAAAATATACACGCCCAGAACAAATTAAGTTGATACACTAACTTTATAATTTGCTCTGTGCAAGTCTATGCTATCAGACAGTTTTGACAGAAACATCCAGATGATGGGCGAATGTTCGAAACCGGTCGATGACCACAAAAAGAAGCAGGATATCATGGAAAATATCTCTGATGCTTTTCAGCTTTGCGGAACCAACCACAACAACTATAGATTTCTAAATTTAAGCCAGAGTTTCTGAAATTGAGTCAGAGGCAGGCAAAACTCTTTATCAAGATATATTTGCCTAAATTCACCAGGGATCTACTGACCCATAGCCGAAGGGATATAAGGCTAATAGTGGGTCTACTAACCGGGCATTGTAGGCTGAATAGGCACATGCACCAACTACAATTTGCAGATAGCGCGATACGCCGATTCTGCAAGGCTGAGGAAGAAACCCCGGTGCACATCCTCTGAGAGTGCGCCGGCCAGGCGAGGACAAGGTTTCTTCAATTGAGGTACAGGTAATCCTGAAGCTATGAGTTTCATGACGGAGCCGCTCTCAGCTTTGCTAGGCCTAATTAGGAGGGCAAAGCTGGGGGATGTGCTATAATTTTAGGGGATCCACAATAGACCACGTTTTGTAGGTCGCAGTGGGATGAGCCTCGTTCCTCCCGCTTTTATTCTATTCTATTCTGAAATTGGGAACCACTGCTTCCCAGAGAGGTCGTCGTTAGTGGTCGATTGAGTTACTCACGATCTTACTACAAATTTAAATTTAGTGCTGTTTAAAGACAAAAAAAAACTAACTTTAAATTCAAACTAATATATAATTAGTGTAAAAGAAAAAAAAATCTGCTTTGAAAAGTATGATTGCATTATAGTCCAGAAGAGTGGGCCAATTAAGCCAAAAAAAACTTAAAAACCTATTCTGTCAAGTCGTATTTCTGCGTAACCGATTTCTTCAAATTTGGAATGCTAGTAATGCTTTTAATGTTAGTATTATAAGGATAGTAGAACCATACATCCATACAGTAGAACCATACATACAGTAGAACCATACATAAGGATAGTAGAACCATACATTGTATTTAAATAGTATTTTAGACGAAAGCATAAAGTAAGTGTTCCCCCCAGAACCCCCAAAAAATCATTTTTTCCGGAAAAGGAATTTTATATAAAAGTGATAGGTATGTATGTGTGTGTGTGTGTGTGTGTGTGTGTGTATAGATAGTATATGAAGTTTTTGGAATCGTTTTCGAGAATCGCTGAAAGAAAAACCTAACGTCACATTTCCGTTTGATGGATTTTGTCTGAAAACTTCGTGTTAGTTGCGCTGCTAAGTACTACCTAAACGGAATACCATGTTTCAGCTGCCTACGATTTTTCTTTTGTTGAGAAATTTTGTTTATATATATATATATATTCGCTGAAAACAATTTTTTCCTATTCAGGGTATCTCAAAACATGCATTTCCTCAGAAATTTCAATTCGAAAATTTGACTCGATCGCATTACTTCCTCTTACCAAGAATAAGAGAAAGTATTAATCAATTCAAAAGAAGAAAAAAAAAAAGAAGAAAGGAATTAATCCAAACCCGGAAGTTGATTCATGTTTATCGTTCACAGAACTTAACAATGAGACTATGTGTTTAATAGTAAAAATATGAAAGACATGTTTTTGTTTTTTTTTATTCGACCAGTCACGCTTATGAATGAAAGAAGAATAATAGTTGTAATGTTTGTATTAGTGTTGTGTATTTATGTTTTATATATTAGCTAGTTTTGTGCCTTACCATCGATATAGCTTGGCACAAACAAGCACAATATCGATTCTAATGGTAAAGGTCATGAACTTACGATATCTTCAATCGATATTCATTCCTTTCCCCTTACACATTGATTCAGTTTGTATCATGTTTATTTAGTTAATAATTAAAGAACTGTAGTTATTATTTATTGTTGGTATAATAAGAAAAGTAATAATTCAATATTACATTTCTCTCAGTGTTTTCTTATAACTATTAACGTAATTAATTAATAAATTGAATAACTGAATGATGTTTAATTGATTCAGCGAATCGCTTTATTTACTTTCTCTTATTATAGTTACTTTATTAGCTTGAATTGGATAATTTATTTTTGTCATATTATTTCTGTAAATAATAATAGAAGATAATTGTAAAAGAAATACATTTTAGTAATTGTATTGATATATAGTATTTCTCTTTAATTTAATTTCTTTTCTCTTCAGCCAGATTGTCCAAATTTTTTTTAAACTTCAAATTTCGCTCATTTATCTTAAAATAAATTTGGAAGTGGTGGGGCGATAAAACTTACCCAGGCAGTTAGTGAATGAATTCATTGCAGCCCAGAAGAGAGCGCCAAAAAATATTGCACCAGCTTGAACATTTAAAATTTACAAAATTTAGTATTACGTCGTCCTCATGCGCACTCTCCTTTCGTGCGAGAATTCAGGGTTCGATTCTCGTGAGGGCAAAGTCGGTGATGACCCAGTATCCTGATAAAAAGTGGGAAGCTACATTCTTCCCCGTATACCCCTTTTCCTCCTG